>VYZP01033714.1:339-49668 GCA_013400635.1 Hypocryptadius cinnamomeus
TTTTTTTTTGTTCAAAGAATGGTTTCAGTGAAACAAACTAGAGCAAAATTGAGGCTCAAATTGTTTTTGAATAGTCTTATAGGTCATATCTGTGTTCCCAAACCAAGATGTTAATAGCTCCAAGCTGTATGTATTGCAAAAAGCTATATGAAGATAATGTATCGTTACGCAGTCTTTATGTATAATGGAATATTACAGTGTAAATAAGAAAACAAAGTTTATGGAAAGATTCGATATTATTCTTCACTTCTGCTTTAAATCTATTTTTAAGACAGGTACAGAAATGAACATATTACTGGATGGGAAGTGCAATGTGTATCAAGTGGCTGGTGGGAGGTCTGATACTGAGCTTTCGTGTTGGTAAAGCAACTTCCTCATGTCCAGCCGCAGCATGGGTATTTATATAACTGTGTGTAATATGTATGTACTGTGCATAAATTTACTGTAACTCTTTTGATACCTTGAACAAACCTGCAGTGTAAAACAATGTAATCCTTGTCTGCCTCGTGAAGCATTGGCAGCTGAACTGTCATTTGTCACCAGTTTGGCTATGTGAGCCGGGTTGCCCAAGTCCTAAAAGCGAGTTCTGATGTAAAATCTTCCATTCAGTCCTTTTTCCTTCACAGCACTGGCAGCAATAGAAGACTTTTGTAATTGATTCATTGTCCTGATAAGTATGCCAAAGAGAAACTAAAATAGTTCATCCTTTTCCCTGGTGGATATTTGATAATTCTGTTTTCAGAACTAGTGGATGAATAGATATTCAGACTGTATTCGCTTAATCAGGCATTGTACTTGCCTGTTTTGTAATATTGTGCCTGCCTATAACAGACATACTTGACTGATGAAATGGTTATATTGATTGTAGTACCAATCTTTCATGGAAAAGAATAAAATTTTTTTAATGGCCTGAGTTAATTTTCACTATTATACTACAGCATACATTGAGATACTGTTATCTGTGTATGGTTTTTTAATTGTGACCTCAGTGTAGCCCTATAGTTGAAGATATTTCAGTACAGTTCCGTAAATAATATAAAACAGCAGCTTTCCAGATTGCACAACAACAGCATGGAATGTGCCTGTCTTCAAATAGTTTGTGCTGAAATACAATGCTTGAGGTTGGATCCTCAGTGGTAGGATGGTGTGAGGAAGTGAAGGACCCTTCACTGTGTAGTGAGTGAAAAATTGAAGATCACATATATGGATTTGTACATAGCCAAAATTGAAAATGGCCTTGAAAAGCTAAAGGAACAGTGTTAGCCCGCTTTTATTCTAAAAGTGCTTTTCTGTACTGACATCATATAGAAATTTTGGCATAAATTCACTCTTTCGTGCCATAAGCTTGTAAAATGTAAATTCATGAATGCTTTCTTCCCCTTACTTGCTTAATCTCTCCTTTTGGAGGTTTGGATTCCAGCATAGGACTTTTGTGGTTTATTTTTACTTTATTTTTGTATCAATCAATTTTTTTTTCTTCTTTTTGGTGCAGAGTTTACTACCCAAGGTACATATGAAAAGAAAACCATCTTAGCATGTATGAATTTTGGTATCAGTAATTGTGAAGACTTACAGGAGCAGAATTTCCTATCAAACTCCCACTTATACCAATGAAATAGCTTACATGACTTTAATTATGTTTTTAATTGTGCTACTAGTTCTATTTTGAGCTTAAAAGAGGCTTATAAAATATAAATGGTGAGGAGGGACACTGCAATAATGTTCTGTATGCCCCGTGTGTGATGAGTAACCATTGCCACTGGCATAAGCAGATACAGCCCAAGAGGGAATTACATGGTGGACAGCAATATCTGCTGAAATTATAAAGGAAAGGTGAGCAAGTGAAATACATAGAAATAAAATTTGAATGCTGTTGATTTTATACCCAAAGACACAATTACGTGTCCTAAAGGATCAGCAGACAGGTTGGTGCCAGAGTAGTCCTATTCACTCTTCAGCCATAATATATTTTCTGGCTTAAAGTTTCTAATAGGCTAAACCAATCTTGACACATAACCCATTTTTGTCTTTGCTCCTGTGCCTTAACAGCATGAGCCTGCAGTGAGTGATTTCAAAGGGCTCCAATTGAGCAAGTTATGGAAGATAGGCTTGTTACACTAAAAAACTTAAGAGGTGATTTGAATTCCAGTTGTGGGGATTTTGGGTTTTTTTGGTTGGTTGGTTTGGGGTTTTTTTAAGTGAAAACCCTTTACAGTTCTGTACAAATGAAGACTATGCTTTCCTGCTTGTAAATTAACCTCTGGAAATGCTGTGGCATATGAGAGATTTGACTGAGGTGGAAGATGAGAGGCCTTGGTTTAGGGAAACTGCAGCCATTCACCTGTGAAGGGCAATGCAGAAGGTGCTGTGAAAAGAAGGAAGCCTAAAAGAAAACAAAGCTGGTAATAAATCTAGGGTTACTAGCAAGGTTGGGGTGACTATTGTTACTTAAGCTATTGTTACTTTAAAATGTGAATTAAAAGCAGAATATAGAACAAGTAGCCAAAGGAATTGGTAGTTATGGCATTACAGGTACAATATTTCACAGTGACACATGGTAATTGTGCAACTGGACAGTCTTTGTAACCCAGTTTTGAGCAGAATGATGCAGGATTAGATGGGAAGCTCTCAAGTGTGTTATGAGACTTTAACGTGCTTGTTAAAGTGAAGGCTTGCAATTTAATGATTTCTTTTTCTTCCAGTTGTTATGTGAGTCATTTACTTTGAGTCAGTGAGATACATCAAGAGTTCTGTCATTCAGTGGTAGCAGAATTTATCTGTTGAAAGGCACTGAATTGCATGGCCAGTTTTTACAGCTTTGTGTGTGCAAATAACTGAGCACCATCTCCTCATTTTTGTGTGTTATGTGTGCAAATAACACCATCTCCTCATTCTCAGAAGGTTTGCCACGTTAACAGAATTAGGATCAGTGTAATTCTGGGTGGCTGACATCCCATCCTCTTAGTAGAGAGTCACTTTTTCATATTAAAATATGACTTAGGCAAAGAACCTGGTTTTCAGGTCAGCTTGGTTGATAGGAGAAGGTTTAGGAGAGAATTGAAGAGTTGAAGGGAAAGTTTATATTGTAGCTGGGTAGGGAAATAAAGGCTCTTGTTAGCAGAGTATACAGAATAAATTTGCCAGCAGGGGAGAGCAGAAATCAATGGAAAGTGGTAGAGGGAAAACAAAATTATTTTGAAGGAAAAAAAGAATAAGAAACAGTAACCAAGAAACCTGGATTTTCAAAGAATTTATATATCTTTCACATACTATATTATCGTCTTCCAAGGGGTATTTGAAGAGACAAAGTATGAACTGCTCCCTTACACTTGGTTTTCATGTGAAAGATTTGTTTTGGTTTACAGCAGAGTGACGACAAACACAATTTCTGTGGCTTTTAGCCTCCATGTAGTGTCAGCAGAGGTTTTGTAGATTCCTTGCAGGAGGGTTGGGAAAGGGCCACTGCCTCCTACCAGAGGCCAGGTCTGCCAAGAAATGCTGAGAACCTGTAACTTGCAGGAAATTATGTTGAGATTTTATATGGAAGCTTGTGGCAAAGGACTCGGGTCATGGGTCTAAGGGCAGCATTAGTGATTAATAAAACTCACCTCTTTTCTTTTTGCTCATTTTTTACAGGAAAGCTTGTGGGAGGTTTTGCTACTGTAAGAGCCCCCTGCTTGATTATTCACTCTATTGGGAGATAACACAGAGATAAGGAGGGCTTGTACACTGACTTTTATTGTTTTAGATTTCACAGTGACACAGATTAGATTGTACACATTCCACATAACCTGGGGTTTAATCCCTGTAAAGACCATTAGCATCCCTTGACAGGGATTTAAACACAACAGCTGTGTCTTGTTACCCCCTCCTGTCTGCCTGATGAAGCAAATAAAGTGTGTTAGCATGAGCAGCAGGTAAGGTGAGACCTGCTTTCCCTTGGCCTCGTGCCTAAAACATCCTACCCTCCCTTACCTCTGAGGTCTCAGTGATAATGTTGTATTGCTGCAAATACCCACTAAGGCATAGGGATAGAGACCAGCTAAGCTCATCTTTCAGAAACAAAAAGCCTTTCAAAGTGAAATGCCATTTTCAGAAAGTGTCACTTTGGAGCTCAGCCATCAGCTTCAGTGGAGCCAGGATGTCATCCTTGAAGGTATTTGTCTTAGAGGATTCCAACTTTATGAGTCCCTTAATGCCAATACTGAAGGCTTCTAAAATGAGGTTGTGTGAGATGTTTTGATGACTCATTTTTTGGATTATCTGGGAATATCTATTGGGTGTGTAGGGCTCCAGCAAGCCAAATGGAAGAACCAAATCACAGGCTCCTCTGGGCAAATAATCTGCTGTAGCCGAGCAATGACTGTGCTAAAAGGAGCTAAAGGGCTCTCAGCGCTGTTTCATAATTTACAAGTTTTCCTAAAGATGATAATTTCTGCAGCCCTGGTTTCACTTCAAGTACATGTGTGTGAATGGTATCAACAACAACCCATCAGAGCACAACCTTAAGTAAGGATTCCCATGGTACAATTTACCTGTGACAAACCACTGTGTCCCAGATAAGTGCCAATAAGCCAGAAAACCAGCCTGGATTGTAACATCTTCTGTATGTACTGGACCTGTACTGGACCTGTCCTGTTCAGTAGAATTTCAGTAGAAATCCTACTGAACACAGTTTTTGGATTTTTTTTCCTTAAAATGTGAGTTGTGACTGATAACAGCCACACAATGCAATTCTGTGTTGGAGATCTCCTGGTCCTGCTCCCTGTCAGCTTGAGATTTGGTTTAAAGTTGACACCAATTTGACCATACTTGAAAATACTGCTGCTTTTTGCAGCTAGGAGTAAACTCTTTTGTCTCTGGTATTCTGCTGCGGACAGATGTAAAGACCCTGGCTCTCAGAAGCAGGATGGATAGCAAGGAGTGAGAAAAAAATGAGAGAAACAGCCCCACAAGCCCTTCTTGCAGGAGAGGGTGCAGGATTTATGGATGAGGGAGTAGCATTGAGCCTGGAAAAGAGAATTTGGGGAAGGTGGTGTTTTAATTTGTCTTTGTCTGTTGTTATCCAAACCTATTTTAATTAGCCATGCATTGAATTGATTTTCATTTTTTGAGATGCCTTGGTTTAGGGGAACTGCAGCCATTCACCTGTGAAGGGCAATGCAGAAGGTGCTGTGAAAAGAAGGAAGCCTAAAAGAAAAAAAAAACTGGTAATAAATCTAGGGTTACTAGCAAGATTGGGGTAACTATTTAAGTTTGTTTTACCCATGATGGCACCAATATCAGTTATATCTGCAGCCATGATTCTCTTCAGGATTATATCCAAAGAGTAAAATTTTGCAGGAAATATTCTTCTGGTAGGTTAATTTTTGCTTGGGGCAGGGGGCTGATGTTTTTGGGCCCTGCAGCTACATGACTGTGTAAAAGAAACACAGGAATGCATGGCTGGAAGAGGAATGGAGAAGACAAAAAGACTTGCCTTATGCTAATGTTAAATTGGGTATAAAATGAAACTGCTCCCATCATCCCACTCACTGTGATTCTTCTTTGTGTTGGATGTTGCTCTTACTGCTTCCAGTCCATCCCTGGAAGTAGTATGCACCATGGATCTTGTTGGGAAAATATTGCCATGTTTATAAAAT
This sequence comes from Hypocryptadius cinnamomeus, assembly GCA_013400635.1. NCBI lineage: Eukaryota > Metazoa > Chordata > Aves > Passeriformes > Zosteropidae > Hypocryptadius > Hypocryptadius cinnamomeus. The sequence continues at coordinate 5,982 of VYZP01033714.1, forward strand.
AGAATTTGTGGCTGATTTTATGGGAATCAATCCTAGTGAAGTACAATTCTTGATCCGATGCAGAAACAGTTTCTAAAATTTGGAGGCAGTGAACTCCTCTGGGGAGATGAGGTAATTAATGATCAGTGTTGTGCCATGATGGCCTTTGAAACTAAATTGTGTGTCTGTGGAGGGGAGGGATATTGTTTCAAACCCCATTTTATTGTATCAACATGTCACCTAATGTCCATGAAAGAAAATTTATCCAACCAAAAGACAATGCCCTGGCACAGCAGAGAATGCTCTATGATAGATGATTTGCAATCTGTTGCAATTAGATGACTGCAATTCCAGTAATTCCTCAGGAAAAAGGTTTAATGGGTAGAAAAAACATTATTTTGAGTATTCTATTTGCATATCAAAAGAATAGTTATTCCCAGATAAGTTTCAAGAATCTTGACCAGCATTAGGGAGGTACCTGAATTAGGAAAGAACTCAAAAATAAGGAAACACCCAACTAAAAATGATGAACAGAAACCAGGCAAAGAGTTCACTGTTAATATACAAAGAGTAGAAGGCAAAAGAATTGCCCTGTTCTCCAAAGTGTGACAGACAGAGTTTTAAGTTCATGTACGAGCTAATGCTGTTTCCTTCTTTTGGTACTTTTCTGTTTTATTTGTTTTCAGTTTTGAAACTAAGATGCCTTTGCTTTTGCCTTGCTAAAGCATTTTCACTTTAGGTATCTCTGAAGTCACACAAATTAATTTAAAACAAAGATGCTTTTCCTTCTGTGGGGATGCCAAGCCCAGGTCAGGTAGTTAATAGGAACTAACCCTGCAGAGAATGGCACCCAAATGCATTCAGGTGTCTGAGGAAATGGGTAGGCTTTCAACACTCCCCTGTGCTTTGTCTTCAAACTAGTTCAAATTCCAACCCTTCATCCATTTCCCTGCAGTAGAAGGAGCCCATGTTAGGTGGTCTCACAAATGGCACACACAAAGAGGTAGAAGCCTTCCTTTTACCCCTCCTGGAGAGGTAATGAAGAAAACAGGACCTGTTGATTTTGTTTTCCTCCCAAACTGAGTTGTACCTCTCACCTTGCCCGAGCCCTGCCCCGAGGACATGTCACAATGTCTTCAGGATGCTTCCTGAATGCCACAGTTTGGTGATTCTCTCCCAGGACACTGGGAGTACTGAAGCCTGTATCCATCACTCTGTTGCTGTTGTCCCCTCTGCATCACTGCCAAGAATCTGCAGAATAATTTGCCTGGGAAAATGCTTGAAGTCTCCACTTTAAAAAAGTCATTGACTCCAAAAACTACATTTTAATGGGTTTTTAGTAATAATGGTGGCCAGGCTGGCAAGTCAGTGTGATTAACTATTCATTTGGAAATCCTAGGTGCAGGTTCTTTCAGGCCAGTGGTCTCCTGAATTGTATGTGCATGTGTCATCTTTATTCATATCCACTTTATATCCTGTTCTCTCTACTCTTTTCATCTTTATTTTCTCTTTCTCCAGCACCATCACTTGTTTCACTTGAATACTATTAACAGTGGGTCAATAATTAAATTTCCCCTGTGAAATGAATGTGTGTGGCTAGAAAGAACAAGGAAATACATCAAGTTCCTGAATTGAAAAGAGACTGAGGAGTCCCTCGAGGATCCATGCCCAAAACAGCCTTTGTACAGGATTTTTTTTCCCAGTTAGGGCTAAAATGTAGGTTGCTGTGAGCTCTGCTGGCACAAATGTGGAAGTAACCAGGCATTGTTTGATCCAGTGATTACTGAACAGCTTCATTCACAAATGAGAACCTTTTAAGCTGGTACAAAAGTTTTGAATTTTTATTTCTATTTATTTTCACCAGTTTTTTGCCTATTTAGTTGCTCAGATTTTTCCCTTCTCAGATTTTTCACAACTGGTAAAAATCACCTGCACAGTAATGTATTGCCAGTCTTACACTGAATGTTACCTGTAGAAGGCACTGCATCCCTGCTGGCAACAGGGGAGCTGGTGAAGGAGGCAAAGGAGTCATCCCTGCTTTTTATACTTTCTGGTGAGTTTATTTTTTCTGCCCTGACAATTCTCCATCAAAGATGTTGCTTCATGCAGTCCTTTTGCAAAGAGCGATACGATGTTCATGTAATTTTGCCATGAAAAAATCCTCTATTCATGACATAAAAGTAGATACAATTACTTTTTTGAACAGGGCCTGTAAGAGAAAGACAACATAAACTTTTGCTTCTTCTTTGCTGAAAACTTTCATGTGGCTGGAAAGAAGATATAAGCCCTTTTCCCTTCCTGCTAACTAATTCTCCTTACCTGAAAACAGCAAAAAGAAAAAATTCTTTCAAATGAGAGCTGACATCTCCTCCTCATCTTAAATTTTCTAATTATTTCTATCTCCCATGCAGATAAGCTGCAAGACTTTGTTCTTGTTAGTCACGTGCCAGTGAGGATACCAAGTACATTTTGTTTTAGTCCATCTTGTCAGGGAAAAAAATGCACTAACTTGACAGTGGACTTTTAAGTTTATAAGTTTAGCTCAACAAGATAAGTTTATTCCTTGGTGAAACAATGCAGCTCTCAAATTCACTGTCTGTGCATACAAATCCTGAAAGGGTCACCTGCTGTTGACTCTTCCCGTTTCCTGTCCTCCTGATAGCCTGCTGCTCCTGCATCCCTGCTTTCCTGGTTGCTGGTGAGCTCTGGAGTCTTCATATTCTGCTTGTGGCCTCGGGTTAGGCAAGAGGCCTTAGCTGAGAACTTTGATCTATCTCCAAGGAGATGATGGGTGGAAACTCTGTGCCATGCCCTTGTGTCCGGGCTTTGAAGCCTGGGATTAGGCTGGGGAAGGAAGAAGTCCTGCATGATATATCCTTTTGATGTGAAGCTCTGGTGGGTGATGATGGGAGTTCAGCTCAGGACTTCGAGGCTGCAGCCTGTGCTGAAGGGCTGTGATTAGCCCTTCCTCTCTCCTGGGACAGGACATCCTCACATGAAGGGATGGAGCAATCCTGGGATTCCCCCATTCTGGGCTATAGCTTTGTTGACAGACTTATTTTTCACTTGAGCATAGTAAATAAAGCTTGTCTCTGGCTTGGAGATGATTCATCTCTCATGCTTAATAATTCCAATTCCATGCTCGGCTGCTGCTTCCGCTGTGCTCTGCCAAAGTGAGCGGTCTCTGCTCTGTACAGCTCCATCTGTTGGCACTGCTTTGCCATATCAGAAAAAGGCTAAAACATAATAATCCTTCTCCTTCTTCCCCTGCTTCAGCAAGAAGAGCAGCCTTTTTGCTGGGAATGTGAAGGAGATGATAGACAGGGGGCATGGGGCACCATTTGCTGGGATCTCCAACCAGCCGGGAAAGTTCCTACATCCCTGGCCTCCCCCTGCATCTTCAGCATCCTTCAAAATCAGGAGTGCCCAGTGCCTGCTGGGCATGCTGCAGATCTGGGCAGTGATGAGATGCCCCCCCACCATTTCCTTTGGTTTTCCAGCCCAAACTTGCCACACCAGGCCAAAGGCTGACAGGGGCTGTGCTTGCTGGAAGCAGAGACAGTGGCGGTGACTGGCGATGTGGAATGGCTGTGGGAGCTCTGAGTCCTGCCCGTGCACACAGACAGCTGGAAGGAAGCTGCAAGAGCAGCTGGATCATAAGAGAAAAGAGTCAGGAGCCATCTCTACACAGCGCCCGGCTGAGAGCCATGGAAAGAACGGCTCCACTCCTCTGGGCAGCCTCCAGTGAGCAACAGAGCCAGGAGCTGCTGAGCCCCGTGCCAGATCCTTGGGAGCTCCCTGCTCACAGAGGGCTGTGCTCCAAAACAGGGAGCAAAGACCAAGCTGGTGTGGAGATTGCTGGGGAGGAAGCTGGCTTGGAGGTTGCTCTGGATGAACACAAGGGATGGTGATCACTTGGGGTGAGGTATTCCAGGGCAGGACAGTCATATGGATGAAGGTTTGTGCTGAAAGACTGGCACAGGTTGCCCAGACAGGTGGTAGGTCCCCCATCCCTGGAAACATTCACGGTGAGGCTGGATGGGGCTCTGAGCAGCCTGGTCTGGCTGAAGATGTCCCTGCTCATTGCAGGGGGGTTGGATCAGACCTTCCTGAAAGGTGGTTGTAGTCAGGTGGGGTTGGTCTCTTTCTCCAGGCAGCAACTGACATGAGAGGACGCAGTCTCAAGCTGCATCAAGGGAAATATAGGTTGGATATTAGGAAAAGGTTTTTCACTGAAAGAGTGATAAAGTTCTGGAATGGTCTGCCCGAGAAGGTGGTGGAGTCACCATCCTTGGATGTGTTTAAAAAATGACTGGATGTGGCACTGGGTGCCATGGTTGAGGTGTTAGGGAACGGGTTGGACTCGATGACCTTGAAGGTCTCTTCCAACCTAGTGATTCTGTGATTCTGGCCCGTAAAGGTCCCTTCCAAGCCAAACCGTTCCCGATTCTCCCGTTCGGAGCGCGGCAGGTGTCAGGCTGCTGCTATGTCAGACCTGGCCACGGGAGGGTACCACAGACAGGGACACGCTTTCAGCAGTGGCACTGACACACACGTAGTGAGCGACACCGCATCCTGCTGCTCCATTCCCTGCCCTGCCCCGCCGCTGCACGTTTGGGAGCGGAGGTGTGAGCAGGGCTCGTGTCCGAGCTGGGCAGAGCATCAGCCTGATGTGGCTCCGCACAGGAATCCCTGGCAGAGTTTTCTCTCCCGGGCTGCTGGGAATCTGCCGGGTGAAGCCATCGCTCCGGTTTTGGGGGGGCAAGCCGGGAGCTGGGACTGCCTGGCACAGCAGCATTCCCACCCTGCCCTGGCTGGGAAGAACGGAGAAGAAGAAGTGAGCGTAAAGCGGGCTGTGCAAAACCCGTGTTGCTCGGGGAGGCTGAAATTCAACACATGCTCCTTTCTGTCCTCAAGGACCTGGAGCCCAATGCCGAGTGCCAGCACATTCAGTCATCTCCCTGGTGGCTCCGGACACGGCGGGCTCGGCTCTGTGGCTGGGCTTGAGCAGCTGCACGGGTCGCACCAGGCAGGATTGAGATTGGCATCAACCAGGGCGGCTTCAGTTGCCTGAAATTGTCCAAAAGCTGGAGCAATTCAAAAAAGAAAAGTTACAAATATGCTGACAAGCAGATATTTTTCCCTTATATAGTTTATATGAGTTTCTGCTTAAAAAAAAAAAAAAAATTCTATCTTCCTGGAAGTGTCATCCTCTTCCAACTACTAGTGGTGTAGGTATGAACTTGCTTGACATCAAATACTGAATATTTTCAATATTGATACCTCATATGTGGCAGGTCCTAAAATAAGAATGGGGCTTTATTAATTTTATTATATACATTTTATATATATCTAATATGTATGTTTTTTATATTTCTCTATATATTTTATCTAAATATTAATTTATCCTTTAATTATGATTATTATTTGACTTTATAAGGATCTTCTTCTTTAAGGTGCATCGGATGTTCAGAATATCAGATATCAGTATTCTTTATGATGAGAGTAAATATTCTGATTTTTTGATAAAGGGTTTTTTCCCTTCCATAAAAGGAGAAAGCAATCTACCAGCTAAATAAAGGCATATATTTCGTTTCTCATGCTATCAAAAGCAGCACGCAATATGATCCAGCCTTATTTGTGAAGGAACCATTCCAGTCACACAGATGAAAAATTATACTTAAAAGGCAAAACCAAACAGAATGGTGTAGCTTGTTTCTTTGTCTTCAGCTGTAATGGTCCTTCAGAGACTGAAGCCTGGCCTGAAGCTGACAAAACACAAGATAGATTGCTTCCATGGATTTCAGTGGGAGTTTGGATTGGATGATGTGAGGTTGCAAAACTATAAATGCCTCTCAGGAGGACATGAGTATAACTTAATTCAAGATGGAGAAAGTAGGATATGAACACTGCAGTGATTACTTCAGTTTCCCAGATTTCCCTGCCTTGAAAAGGTGTTCTGCAGATTCATCTTGAAGATGGCCACTCCCAGAGGACAGCGTGCCAGCAGGATATGGAGTTTCCCCACGAAGGAGAACAGCTCTGGGTGCTCCATTATCACAGAACCATGGAATGGTTTGTGTTGGAAGGGACCTTTAAAGGCCAGCTAGTCCAACCCCTCTGCAGTGAGTAGGAACATCTTCCACTACATTAGGTTGCTCAAAACCCCACCCAACCTGACCTTAAATGTGGATGGAGCATCCACAGCTTCTCTGGGCACCTTATGCTGTGTTTCACCATCCTCATTGTAAAAACTTTATTCCTAATACCTGCTCTAAATCAACCCTTCTTCCGTTTAAAATATACTTTGTCCTATTGCAACAGGACCTGCTACAAAATGTATCTCCATCTTTTTTAAAAGCCCCCTTTAGGTACTGGAAGGGACTTGAAGGCTTCCCTGGAGCCTTCTCTTCTCCAGGCTGAACAAGCCCACCTCTCTCAGCTTGTTTTCACAGCACAGGTGCCCAGCCCTTTCTCTGATTATCTTCAAGGCCCTCACCTAGACCTGCTCCAACAAGTCCTTGTCCTTCCTCTGCTGAGGATGCCAGACTTGGATGCAGCACCCCAGGTAGGGTCTCATCAGAGAAGAGGGGCAGAACCACCTCCCCTGACCTGCTGCCCATGCTGCTGCCCTCTGGCATGAATTGAGTTTCCCTGGCTGGAGTGCAGGTACTGCCATCCTGGGAAGAGCAGCAGCCTCGGCAGAAATCCCCACGCTGTTCCAGGCACTGCAATGCAGCAGACACAAGACTCCACGTGCAGGCAGGAACCCACCTGCAGGCCCAGCATCATGCTGCCCATGGAGCTGAGAGCTGAGAGAAGAGCAGTAGTATTGGTGCCAGGTGCCCCCAATGTAGGGGATAATGTGCTTGACTCTATGATTCAGAAGGCTGAACAATTGCTGTATTAAGCTATACTATATTACACTAATGCTGTACTAAATTACATACTAAAGAGATACTATGCTACAAAGATACTAAAGAATACCAAAGAATTCTAAAGAATACCAAAGAAAAACCCGTGACTGCCTGAAACAGCCAGGACGCAGCTTTGACCCAATTGGCCAAGGAAATAAAACAACCTTCACTGGTGTCCAATAACCAAATCACTTTTGGTAAACAATCTCCATAACACATTCCACATGTGCAAAACAACAGGAGCAGTGAAGAGAGATAAGAATTGTTTTCTCTTTCTCTGAGCTTCTCACTACTTTTTCCAGGAAAAATCCTGGGAGAGAGAATTATGTCTCTCTCTGTTCAGAAAATGTGAATACCACACAGTACCCCTTCCTTGGCAGGTGGGAGGTCCATCCACTGAGATCCAGCAATGTCAGACAGAGAAAGTCAACCAGAGGTTACCTGGGTGCCCCAAGAAAAACCTCCTGGATTTCTTATATGCCTTATCACAGAACTGGGACAGAGAAAGCCACAAAAAGCCCCAAATTCCTCTTCTTCTTTGCTGAGCTGTCCCAACCAATTTGCAGCAGCCTTCAGATGTCTTCACAGTTTGAAGCAGAGCTGCTACCAGGGCTTGGGAAATGTGAGTGAGCCTGACTTCAGTTATGGAAAACCTACAAGGCAAAAGTATGAAAAGCTTGCTGGTAAATAATTTACAAGAAAATATCTTGCTCAGTATGGGGTATGCAGTAAGGGGGTCATATTTAATGACCTGCTTCAAATGTTAATATAAATTGTTACTTCCTCACCAGCTAAATCACGGCTGCCTCACACTCTGTGTGCCCTTCCCTAGAAATGTCACTGACTTGGGAACATGCTGGAGTTTGGAGCCACGTGGTACTCCAGGGATGGAGAGAAGGACAGAAAATATGAGGGGCTGTCAGGCATCCCAGGGGGCATGCCCATGCCTCGCTCAGCTGTGCAGCTCCCAGGTTTCCACAGCACCGTCCGCTTCAGCAAAATGCAAGAATTTTGGGAACTTTTTGATAGGCTGCTAAACTCCACTAACCTAAATGAACCCATGTCCCTCGTGCAAAAGCAGGGACAGCGTTTAGGAGGATATAGAAGGCAAGTGTTTGGCTTTGGTTGAATGATGCCTGTGAGTTATGCAGGGAAACTTTTCAGACTGCATAGTAGACCTCAGGCTCACCTGGGCCAGTCAGCAGAGCTTCTCAGTGGAGCCATCTCAGGCAGGATTTCCTCAGGTCAGGCACAGTCTGCATCAGAGGTGCAGGGGTGGCTGCCTGTGAGTGCATGGCCATCTGAAAGGCAGCAGCCCCTGCAAACACAAGAGAACGTGAGTCCCACATCTATTTCTTGGCAGTGGATACACTTGGTGTTGGAAGAAGGCTATGGGCTGCTTTCACCTGTTTATTTTACACAGAGAAGGGAGGGAGAGAAACCTCAGAATGTCAACAGAGAGTTGGTAGCTTGTTGCTTTTTTCCTACTTTTGGATCATAACTTAAAAAACCTAAAATGTATGGCATATTCTTTGTCCTTGTTGCCTGTGTGAGAATGTCAGTTCTGTAGGTCATTCAGAAAGATTTCATGGTAACAGTGTGCAAGTGAAAGCAGTTATTGCTTTTGACAGATATGTTTAACACAATGATGTTTTTACCCTTTAAAAAATGAGAAGAAAACTTTAATCTCTTCAGTCCATAATAAGCACAAAAAGCAAAGTGAAAGCATGTTTGAGGTGTTGCCTTTTCTTAACAGAACTACCTGAGGAGAGGAAGCAGGAGTTGAGTCAGTAAGGCTTCAAAGTAAATGGACAATTTCATGGTGAAGATGGAGTAAGAAGGTGTGGAGTAGTGTGTAAATGGGAAACAAAATTTGTAGCAGAGGGACAGCTACCATAAATATATCTGTAAGATTGCCCAGAGAGGGACTTACCCTGGCTGGGCTGTCCTAATCCCCACACAGAAACCAAGACTGATGTTTGCCGAGTCTGTGTACATCATGTTTTTCTGTCTCCTTTCTTTTTCTCCTTTATGCATGAGTAAGATTTTAATTTTAGCAGAAATTCTGCTAGGTTTTTGTGGGCAGGTTGAGGAAAGGAACTGAAAGATGATATTTTTATTTCTTCATATGAATGCAGGGAAGTTCATCTGAGCTCAGCTGGCAAGGCCACCATCAGAGAGGTGTCACAAGTCTGGTTCGCATTTGATTTCCCAGGGAAGTTATTGAGAAGAGAATATTTGAGAACGTTTGAAGTCACCATGCACGGGCAGGCACAGAGCACAGAGCTCAAACCATTCATACAGAGCGGTCTGCATGTCAATTTTACACTGGTGTGACTCACCCAGGTTTGTCTGACCATGCACAGGAGGTTGCACAGGAGGGTTCCCAGGCCCAGCTCCTGCTGTGATGTTGCTCCATACAAGCAATACATGTCAAGAAGTATAAAACTCTACTCATACATTCTGCAGCTCTGATGGACTGGCATCTGCCTGGTTTGTAAAGGAATCTCACCGACCAGATTAATTAATCCAGAGGCTGAATTTTCTCCATGTTGTGCTTCTTCAATAGCAAGGGGCTCCTCTGTGAGTGCAATGAGGTTTCAGTGGGTTTAACCACAGGGAAACAGGAAACTGAGCTGATCTCACAGTCCAGACGGGGACCCCAGGCACCCCTACCAGTGTCTGGTGTGAAAGCAGAGAGAAAATAGCTCAGGGTTTCTCTTCATTCCCACACCACTGACCTATGCTGGAGTCCAAAAAGCCACCCTTGCCTGCTCTGTTTGTTTGTTTGTTCAGCCCTCGTACACCCTTGTTTATTCACCAGCACAAGGGACACTGGCTCATTTGGCAGCCTCTAATGACAGCTTAGGGTTCACCACCCTGCACTAATTCTGTGTTGTTAAAAATACACTTTTTTCCAAATGAGTAAGGGCAGCTAGCAAACACAGGGAATGGCTCCTCTAGTTCACAGTGTGTTTGTTTTGTCCCACACCTTCGTTTTGGGGGATGCTGTTTTTGTAGAAAATTAGTCCAGAGCTGTGTAAGTCTAACTCAGCTCTTTCTAACCATGTTTTCTGGGGATTATTGTGCTGGCTGAAAAACAAGCTACTTCTCACAGCCAAAAATGTGAACTGAAAATGAGCTCAAGAACCATTGATTGTGAGATAAGCAGAAGCCTTTCAACTGAGATTGGCTGCAGAATTTCTCTAGGATGACTGTTACTGGTTGGACACTTCCTGAAATGTAGTGCTGTCAGGAGCTAAAATTACCAACATTTCTGTGGGGTTTTGAAAGTAATTCTTAGTCTGTTCCACCAGCCACTGGTGGTGGAATATTTTTCCCTACATATATTGGTCACAATAGTGGTGACCAATATTTTTCCCCACAGTAGTACAAGGGGAAATAACCAGAAGAATAGTCAACAAGCTATTTATAAAGATGAAATGCAGTGCACACTCATCTGCTTCTGATGTGTGGGTCTGGCCATCAGCAAAACCATGAGGGACTAGAGGAGAAAGTGATTTTGTGTTTCTTCCTGCACTTTTTACTGTTAATCTGCAGCATTTGATCTGATGCTGTTCCAACATCTGAGCCTCAAAGTGTTTGTGAGGTGAGACTCTCCTTGGTTGCTCTCGCCTGACTGCTGAGGTGGAATGAATGGATGGAAAGGTCCTGCATGACACATTGAATAATCACATTCCCCATGTCCACTTACAAGCAAAATATCTTTTATTTAACAAAGGATTTGTGTGCCATTCCCTTTAACATCCCTGCAACTGAACAGTATTCATTATTCATTTTCTTTGGGATGCTGAAGTTGTGATCATTAATCACTAATCTCACATTTTCATTCAATGTCTGCTCTATTGGTTTGGTGGTCTTGTAACATTTTGAAAAAACTTAGGAATATTTAGTAAGTTTTTTTAAAAATGGAAATAAATATTTACTTCAGTGGGAATAGACACTCTGTGCAGCCCTCTATGCTGTCTGAAGTTGATAACCCTTTTTCTTTGCCAAACAGTATTTGAACTCTCCTCTCTGGTTTACCTAGGACAGTAATTTCATGTTGTATCCATGTAAGATAGTTCAATCTGCATCCATCTTTAAAAGTAACTCTTTTATCCATTCAGGTAGTAATTGATTAAACCAGGTAGATGTTGATGATAAAGAAGCAGTGGGGATTTACCTAGTGAGGGCCCTGTTGTTCTCTCATGTTTATGCACCCTCAGATTTATCAAAGAACAAATGAAAGTGCCTCTTGGCCTTCAGGTTATAGTATCTTCTCATGTTGAGATGAAGAGGCTTGGATGGTTGCTGGGATTTGCCTCACGCCCATAGTTATTGCTGTATGCAGTACAAATCTTGTGTCTGTAATCAGGACAGAACCAGGACTGCCTGTTACCTCTGCTCTTAGGGAATACAGGATCAGCCAAAGCAGTTGGGACCAACACCCTAAACCAGAGTCAACCCCAAACTGACACCCTAAACCTCTGTCTCACTCACTGTTCCTCAGCTGGGACGTGGGGCTTTCCACACCTCAGCGTGAGCAGAAACTGCTGCTCTGTGAGGCCACTAAGCATGTATGCACACATGTCAATTCTATGGTGATCCAGATGCCCTCCTCCAGACAGCTTTCTGAAAAAAATGACTTCATATAGGAAAGATGTGTTTTTCACGTCTGGCTCTTGAACATTGTTTTTCAGTTACGTGGTATTTTCTGTAATTAGCAACAAAAATTCAGGCACAGGAATATAGTGTGTGTTTGTTCCATGAAGAGCTGGGACCATTTTGATATTTTGCAACCAAAAAAAAAAAAAAGAAAAGCTCATTTAATACCAGCCCAGCTATTTATACCTCTTGCACAAACTTAAACATAACAAAAAGTGCAACATAACTCATGAAGCAAAGGAGTGTCTCTGCCAAGTGCAATATTTGTATTTGGAAACATGGTCTATATTGTATGAAGCAGTAGCCTTCTAACTGCCTCCAAGGTTTCTTTTGGCTGATGTTTATCCAAACAGTCTTGCTCTTCACTCATTTTAATGGCTGAAAGGGAGCTGAGTGTTTTTACTCGGAGGGACTGGCACGGCTCAGCCTCTGCTCCTTCAGCTGGCGCTGGTGCCCTCTGAGCCCCTGTGCTGCCACTTCTTCTTCACACATCAGCAAATTCTCTTCTCCTGCCTTTGGTTTTGCCCTATGCTTCCTGCAGATCTGTCACAAAGGCAATGAGTCACAAGCACCCTTGTTAAAAGGAGACACTGCCCTTTGCTGTCGTGGCCATGGGTGACTTGGGCAAACCCGCTGGATGTGGGACAAGCACTTGCACCGGTGCCATCAGGGAGCCTGAAACTGGGAACCATCCATGGGGTCCTGCTCTGAAGATGACAGTGCTCAGGTAGAAAGTAGGAATTGTGTTCTCCTTGTGTTTTAAATACCCGATTTTGTAAAATGTGCCTTATCTCATATGTGAGGCTGATGTGTTTGTCATTCTTTCCCCTTTAGAAGAAGTTCACAGATTCACAAAATATTCTGAGCTGGAAGGGACCCACAAGGATCATGGAGTCCGATTCTTGAGTGGGACTGAACTCACAACCCTCATGTTATGAGAACCATGCTCCAATCAGCTGAGCTAATCTCGGGTTAAGAAATATTCCCTAGCTCTTTCTTCCCCCTTTTGAGTTCTCTTTTAAAAATAATAATAAAAATAAAAGTAACAACAACCACAGTAGTAATACTAATAACAACAACAAAAATAGCAATAATAATTCATCTTCATCATCATCATCACCATCACCATCATCACCACCACAATACAGTTGTCTGGACTACCTGGCTGCACTTAAGCCATACCCTTTGGGTAAGGTGAATTAATTTAGGGACATACAGATTAAGTTAAATTTATACCTAAATGACTGAAGCACGAGCTTTCCAAATCCATGCGCTGAAGAGCCCAAGACATTGGGATTTATTAGAGGAATATTCTTAAACATAAAGTAATAAAACTTCTGAGAATGGTGAAGTTAGGAATAAGGTACAGTTGCTGCACAAAGCAGCAGGGAGTAGTGGGGAAGATGCAGTCTTTCAAATGTGAGTCAAAGGGACATATTAATAATGGAATATTAGGAATAAACAAAGACCAAGCCTTGTTTTCCCCTCTACTTTTCCCATCTGTCAGTTATGTAGCACATTACCATTACCCCACTGTTCAGGACACTATCACAGCACCCATTTTTTCATGTGGATGAGTTGTTCCTGAAAAATGCAGTTGGCACAGACCACTCTTATTTTTCACGCAAGGAATGTAGGTCTTCCTGTTCCACATATTTTTCTTCAATGAGCATAGTTATTGTTGTCACTGGGAGGAAAATCCTCTGTCTGTCTGCTAAAATACTTGAGAGGGGGAGATAAAGCATGAAACCTTTTTGTTGTGGCTGAGGATTTCCTCTACAAGGCTCCACTTCAGTGATTCACGTCTCTTCTCCAAAAGAAATGCAAAGCTGGGATAGGCATTAATTATGATTTGCAGTCTGAGGCTACATCCATGGCTGGTGCAACTCAAATATCCACTGGCACCGATGGAGGGGATTTAGGCTGGATTGGTGATCAGAGCTGAAGTGCCACCTCCTCACTCTGCTCTGGGCTCAGGGATGTGCCCTCATGCTGCCTCGGGAGCACTGCTGGATGCCATTGGTGCTGAGGGGCATTGCCTGGTATGGGGCATAATTTGGGCCTTCCCTTTCAGGGTTTCCAGGGCAAAGCTCAAGCCATTACCCAGAAAACTCTCTTCAAAAGTCACCTCCCAGTTCACATCACAGCACGGAGTCTGCTTCTGTGTTTTAGTGCAATAAAAGATGCACTTTTTCCACTGATGGAATAATAATAATAAATTTTGGCAGTTTTGAAACAAAAAAAATAAGGGCAAGCATTCTGATTTTTCTCTAAAGTTAGAGCTATTGTTCATCTGGGCAATTTTTGTGTATGAAATGAGGGCAGAGATCTGTGTTTTGGGGGAGAGCCACACTGTGGATAAGTGCAAAGGAATTCTGCCACAGCTTTGCCATGAATTATATGTTGTCTGAGGGATTTAACAATATCACAAAGTTCATTGAGAACAGGAACAATCATTTTCCTATCTTTTCCTGCCAGCAAAATGAACAAGTGATTGAGCTTCCTTAAAGAAATTCCACCCAGTAGCTGTGCCAGCTCTGTCTTCCTCATGTTAGTGTGCGTTTGCTTTGTTCCTGAGTCCCAGATGGGTTTCTGAAAATGGCATGGGGTTGCCAAAACGCATCTGAAGACACATATCATCAGTATGCACAAACTGTAAAGAATGCAGCCCCTGGAGCGATGGGTGATTTCATCAAAAGTGACTTTCCAGCTACGCTGAAACCTTTCATGTCTCTTGTGCAATCTGCAGTGCTAAAGCAAACAATTCCAGTGCCAGATTGTCATAAGGATATGAATACTTCAGCTTATTAAAGGGCCACAATCTTATCAAATCAGAGAATAAGTGAAATCTCAAAGAAGGTTAAGCTACTATAAATACAACCAGGTAGATGTAATTGATTTCTCTCCCTGGAGATAAAATTCCCAAATACACTTTTAAACCTCTTAAGGATTTTTAGTCAAAGCATCAAGACCTATTTGCCAAACCTTTGGTTTTCTGGAGCCCTTGAGCCACATTTTTGGTGCAGTGCTGTGCTTATGGTGGCATCAGGGGAATTTTTCGGTGTCTCACCTGGGAAAGAGTGGGGAGATTTGTGATTTTTGAGAGACTGATTTGTGTTTGATTTTTTTGTTGTTGTTGTTTTGGATATGGAAGTCTGTATAGTCATAGGTTACAACAATAACAGAGGCAAATGGATTCGGAGCGAGTTGTGGATAGTTTTCCAAAGTTGACAGCATGAAGGTGTGAACTGAACCTGAAACACGTGCAGGAGTGTGTTGGAGCTGTGGTGCATTGGGACAAAAACATGGCCACAAAAGTGTACCCTGGAAGAGAAAGCCCCATAGGTTTGGGCTCCACATTTTGTGGAAAGGGAATAAAAATGGGGAAGTGAGAAGGGAGTAAGAGAGAAAGTGCAAGGAGCTACAAGATCAAGGCCATGGGACAGTGACAGCCTCCAGCTCCACCAGTGCATGGAGAGAGGAAGGTGCTGCTCACTGTGTTTGTCGCCTGTAGAAAAGGGAGCCTTGGGAGCAGAAAGGGAGGAGGCTTCTGCAAAAACTTAGTGATGTGGAAGATGGTTTGCTCAGGTGTGGAGTAAAATCTCCATCAGTGGAAACTTCTCAAGATATATGTAACAAATCTCTGCTAGAAACAGCTTTAAGTGAGGACGATGACTGGATCTCCCTGTGAGGGCCACTGGAGCCCAATTTTCCTCTCCCAAGTAGTGCTGCTGCAGCCACTGACTCCTGTAGTGTCTGAAAGAAGGCAGCATCTCAGCTCAGAGGTTTGGATATGGTGCCTCCACTTCCCCCCTTCTCTCATTTTCCAGGCTTTGGGAACAAATTTTAAATGCTCATCAACTTTCAAGACAACAAATTAAGTAGGTCACATCACAACTTTTCTAGCTGATTTATTTTAAAAGAGTGAACCAGTGATGAATTCCATACAGCTTCTTTTGGTAAAGGCATCATCTCCTCTACAACTCAATTTATGGTGTTAGAAGGTTGATATTTTTATGGCACTTCTCTTCAACATAAAAGGAAATTTTTTTTAAGATATTTCAATCACTTTCTCCTATTTTTTTAAAAACAAATTAGGAAGGTTTTCGTGTGTGTGTGTGTGTATGTGTGTGTGTGTGTTTAAAGGCAGTGCTTATATTCTTGTTGGAAGCTTCTTTTTTTTCTTTGCTGAGGATTTCAGCTGGATCAGCTTCCTGAATTGAATTGCTGAATGAACACCAGGGTGAACGCAAAAGCTGGCAGGAGAGAGGCAGTGAGCACATCTGGCTGGAGGCAGGGGGTAAGGAAAAGAGACAGTCTAAGTGAGGAGAACAAAGGGGATCTGACCCCTGGTTGCTTTTCTGAGGGTCTACCTACATCACGAAAGGCGGTCACAGCCGTGGGATGGAAACTCGTGAGCTATGGTGATGTAAAGGAACAGCTGGCCCTGGAAGCTGATTGTAAGTTGCAGCTTTTTTTTTCCCTTCCAGATCCTGTGCAGATACAGCAGGTTTCTCTCTGAGGTCAAGACATCTCTGCCACAGCAGCAGAAGCAGCACCTGCAGGAGTTTGCTCCTCCTTTTCTCTCCCCTGGTGCTGCTCCACGGGTATCATAAAATGCAGGGCGCCCCTGGCAAAGGGAATGATTGGCATCTGACTCCATTGATTCAGAATGCTGAACAATTGCAGTATTAAAACTGTATTATATTACATTGTACTATACTGTATTAAAGAGATCCTACACTATACTATACTAAATTACATACTAAAAAAAACTTGTGGCTGTCTCCAGACAGCCAGGACAAAGCTTTGACCCAATTGGCCAAGGAATCAAAACAACCCTCAGCAGAATACAATCAACAAATCACTTCAGGTAAACAATCTTCCTAACACATTCCACATGTGCAAAAACAACAGGAGCAGAGAATAGAGATAAGAATTGTTTTCTCTTTCTTCTCTCTGTGCTTCTCCAGGAAAAAAAACCCTGAGAGAAAGAATTATGTCTCTCTCTGCTCAGAGAATGTGAATGCCACACATGGGCATCCTTGTTTTTCCCAAGCATGAGCCAGTCCCTCAGCCCAGTGCAGAAGAGAGGCAGGAACCTGTCCTGGCGAGCAGCCCCCTGTCCTGCTGTGGCTCCCATGGTCAGGCAGGTGTTTAATCCCAGGGAAGGCTTTGCAGTGTGCTGAGCAGAGGGGTCAGGAAAACACTGCCCAGCTGGAGCCAGGATGTGCTGCAGCCCTCACTTCTGTGGGCTCTGCATCCCGCTGTCAGCACTGTTTGCAGGCTGTGTGCTGCAAAGGTGTCCTGTGCTGGCAGCTTCTCTTGAGGGATCTTTAGAAGCACTCATCCCCCTTCCCCTCTATTTCCCATTTCCTAATTTATCTTTTAAAAGGGGCTAGAGGACAGACTGTCTGCCTGAGCGCTTTCTGGCACCAGGTGGGAGGTGATGGTTGGGGCTGTCCCAACCTGTGCCCATCCAAAGGGCTTTGCTGGACCCAAGCAATCCCCTGTGATGGAATATGTGTCCTGTGTGCTTCCATCATATGTGTGCTCACACAACTGGCTTTGTGCCTCACCCTTCCAGCTTCTGCAATTGTATTTAACAAACTGAAGGCTGAGGTTTCACCCCAGAGAGAGCAAAGCCCTCCTGGATGCAGGACAAGGTGTCACCTGTGAGTGGCACATTGCAGGGAGGCAAATCCTGCACCGTGCCCACTTTCTGCATCCACCCATTCCCAGTTCTTCGAAGGATTTGTCTGTGTGCTGCTTGGAGGTGTGGACAGTGTTTAATGTGGGCACAAACTGGTTTTTGCCTCGCATGCCCTGGTGGCTGCTCAGTTTCTGTCTAAACCACTGGTGGATATGAGACTCAATGACTGGAATCTTCAGAAATATCAGCATTAATATAATTTGTGTTTCAGTGATCTTTCATGGTAGTTCTTATGCTTTTGGAAGTAAAGATGGATCCCTATGGGGAAAGGGATTTGCAATCAGGTCCCACTTTTGCCACAACCCTTCCTCTCTGACCTTAGCCAGGTTAATTCTCTTGACACCAGGAATTTTCCTAATATTACTACCATGCTTTAAAAGCTATGGGGAAATTAGGTAATGAATATTTGTTGAGTTGAGATCCCCAAGAGGGACTTAGAGATGTTTTGTAATAGTGGCATAGAAACATTCTGAGTATGGAGAACCACACCAAGGAATGGTTGTGATCCTGCTGCTTAAGCCTGTCCTGTCCCACTGTGTAGGGGCTGACTGTGGCTCATAAGAAGCCTTGGTACATCACTGATTTTGGTTTTAACATATTGAGAAAGTCTGTGTTAGTAGAAAGACCTCAACTTCTTCCCCATTTTGACCAGAAATCCTGCCAATGGTGGAGGATATGGTTTGGTGGACAAGGAGGTATATTCAGTTGAAGATTGGACTTGATGATCTTGGAGGTCTTTTCCAACCTTAATGATTCCAGGATTCTGTGAATAATCTCAGGAAGGGCTCTGCTCTAGGCATATAGTTAAGCTAACAGCTTAACCCTGAAAACATTTGGTTATGTGCTGATAATCTAAGGAATCTGAGTAACCATGGCCTATGGTTACAGGCAAGTTCCTCTTCATGGGAGTAAAAAAACCTCACCCATATGTGTGTGGGATCCCCCAAAACAAGCACAGCCCCCTGTCTGCTCAGGCTTTGAGCCCTTTGCCTACAGTGCTGGTTACAACTGGCTTTTGCAGCTTGTCCAGGGGAATTGAACTGGGACCCTCAAATTGTCCCAGCTAGCTGTGGTCTGCTCAGCTGTGATGCCAAGACAGTGGACACTGTTTTCTTCCCAGGAAGAATCTGGAATACTGCAAACTATGCAATGTTTCACTTCCTATATTTTCCTCCCTCAATGAACCCACCTCATCCTTCCTTCCACATTTCTTTCATTGCTGGGATGCCGTACAGCTGGAGCATGCATGTGAGGAGCTCCAGCTCCAGGTGAGGAGGTCTGGTGGGCTGTCAGCAGACATCTGCCCAAGGAGAGCACGGGATCAGGGAGCCCAGATATTGGGGCACTGCTTTGTTGTTTTTTATAGGCTCCTCTGTGACCACCAACAGCTCTGGAAACTGCCCTTTATCTCCAGTTCATTGCTTCCTAAACCATTGGCTTTGCAAAACTATTGCAGAGGTTGATTCACAAAAGTGCTCTGCGGCCTTGGGTGTGAAATATTGTGACAAAAGAAGGCATTCCAGCTCTTTATTGCATCACACATTTTAAATCATGGAAAATTGGACTAAAATACAGGAAATTTAGCATAAAAAGGACTGTTTTCCAATTGCCTGTCAGGATCCCTTCAGCCTCATAATTGTTTTCGTGTGAAGCAATGAGTGTAATGCCTGTTGATAGTTGTTTGTTCCCTTGTTGTCTCGAAGTTGCTGGAAGCAATTTACAAGTTACTCTTGCTTAATGTCTAGGAAGAGAAGAGGATGGAAAAATGTTTACTTGTTTCTTCTCAGTGAAGAGTTGATTCCTGAAACAGCAGATTGGGCTAGGGATGGTTTGAGCCTTGCTGTTGGCTTTGGGGGTCGAAGGCTCTGGCCCTTTGTATGCCCACTGCTTGCCATAAGCAGAAATACGGGTGCCAGGCTCAAGTTCCCTTCGCTGTCCCTGTGTGTTTCAATGCAATTTTTGCCACTCCCACTACAGAAAAGGTTGTTGTTGAAAGAAACATTATCTGAAGGACAGAATCATTCACTCTTTGATACTATATGTCAGTACAGTGTTTCCCCTCCAGTGTTTGGTACAGTCCCACTCACTGGAGCTGCTCTCCTGCTGGTTGTGCCGCTGTCCCTTTACTGCCAAACACAGCGTTTTGCTCAGCTCATGCAAATTTGAAGATGATGTTCAAATGCTTTTTGATCAGTCAGGGTTTGTTTTCACACAAACCCTGTTTTCTTGTCTTCCTGCATTGCCTGGCCAGGGTGGATGGAGGCCTGAGAAACCTGTTCTGATATTCCTGCCCATGGCAGAGGGGGTGGAGCTGGATTGTCTCTAAGTCCCTTCCTGTCCAAACCACTCTGTGATTCTGTGACTGAGGAATGGCATTTGGAACTGCAATGCAGTGAAAGAGCTTCTGAGGGTCTTCTAAACCACAGTCTCCCTTCACAACCTGTTCAGGGATGACAGCTAACACTGTGGGGAAGGTGTGATCATCTCCTGGGGACTGCACAGCTCCCACAGCACTGAAAGCATCACCATTTGTCCTGTTTGACTTCCAGCAGACGGTCTAATTATACGAAAAAGCACTGCTCTCCATTTGGTCAGAAGATGTATTCTGAGCTAAGTCTTCCTAATGCCTTCCTGATTTGTGTGGGTTTTGCTCTTTTTTCTCCCTCCCTTGAGCTGGACAACCATGTGGTCTTAGTCCAGCAATCAAACATGAAAGCGAGCCCATATGTATAAAGTACGCTCCTCTTGCTGGAACTCACCCAGAAGAGACAAATTGTCTTCATACAGGGGGTCTGGATTTGTCTCTCTTCTCATTTAAAAAAAGAAAAAAAATTCAGCCTGAGAAGTGTCTTGGAATAGGGGCCATGCAGTGGCCAGTGGTGGGCAATGCCAGTGGTGCTGAGCTGTGCTGCCAGCAGACCTGAGAGCTCAGGGATGCAGTGAGGCCCTTGAAAAGCCAACACAGGGCAAGTTCGTGGTAGGAGAGCGGCTGTCACTTGTCCTCTGTGCCCCAGGGTTAGCAGCAAACATATTGGGTGAGTGTCTCCTAGAGAAGGCTTTCAAGCCTTTTCATTGAAGTCCACACCTGGCCTGACTTGGAAAACTCATCCAGTGAGCAGGAAAGCTGGGATTGATGGTTCAGAAGGGGCCTGGCAGCTCCTGGCATTTTTGGGGGTGCAGTGACATGGTGGTGACTGAGCTATGGGGAAGTCATATTGCTGCTGTTTCCCTTCTAGGTTTTGCTGCCAATGAACCTTTCAAGGCTGGCTTACATGGAGCTCTGAACAACCTGGTGCAGTGGAAGTTGTCCCTGCCCATGGCAGGGTGGGCAGAACTAGATGAGCTTTGAGCTCCCTTCCAACTCAAACCATGATCCTCTCTAGAGGGCTCTGGATTTGAAGATGTTGGAGAGCAGCTCTACATCTGCTGAAAACATTGGGAAGATTTGCAGAATGCAATCTGTGGGAAAAATAGGTGGATATTCTTGGGAAAAAAAAAAACCTCACAGTTTCTATTAAATTTGCTCTACCCTATTCAAGCTCTGCTCAAGACGACTTCTGCAGCTCATGGTAGAATTGCCAGCCTGGAAGTGTCAGATGGAGCAGACAGTCCTGTGGGATTCCCTGACCTTGCAGATTTCCTCTTCTAAAGCTGGAATTGTCTGGCCTCACCTCCTTTCAAATGCAGACCGAACACACCCTAACAGTGACTTAGACATCAAAGCTGGGCTCTCCTTCCATGTGTTCCTTTGGGCCCAGCTCCCTGTGTGGCTGTCTGGGTGCTACTTCCATCCCAGGACTGAGATTCAGATTGGCAGTGCTGGCTCTTGTATATAGCTGGATCTAAAAGTGCACAGCTCTGGGGCTTCCCACCTTCCTCCTCCTCACCAGTGCTGCACAGTCAGACATGGGGCACATCACTGCCTTCCCTCTGGCTCACAGACTGAATCCATGGGGCAATCCCACCGGCTGCAAAAACAGCCCAGCCTTTCCAACCAGGCCACCCACCCTAGCAATGATGGATGCGGTTGTGTTTGAGGTTGAGTCAGCTTCCTCCCCCACCTCCAGCCTGTGCTGCTCCAGTGGCTCCGTGCCTCCTGTCTGTGTGCTGGGAAGAGGAGGCCAGGTCCCCCTTTTCCTGTGGGAAGAGAGATCCAAGCCAGTGCTCCTTTGTGCTGCCAGTGGTGTTGGGAGGGGGGCAAACCCGCTGGCCTGGGGGGCTGATGTGGGGGTCAGAGGAAGGGGATTGGCCTTTTGAGCAAAAGCCACACTAAATTACAGGAGTACTGAGAGCTGTGCCACTATGGGCAAGGGCAAAACACAGTTATTTGTCAAGGTTAACCACTGCCATGGAGCTGGAGTGGGCAGCTGGAAGCTGTGGTGCAGCCACCGCTGTGCCGCGGCCTCTCCGAGCACGTGGCCATGGGCGCTGTCATTCAGGAAAACGGCTCAGGAATGCTTCCTTCCTTTACACCTACCAGCTGCACCTTTTAATTTGGTTTTCTGGGATTGTGTACCTAGTGGTGATTTAACACATGGTGAAATATTTGGGGAATGGCTCTGTCAGTGGACAGCCAGGCAAGGGAAATCCTTAGCCTGCTTTGGACGTAGACATCGTGTTTTCTTTGCACAGCTCCTTTTCAAGACTTGCTTTGTTCCTTTTGACTTGCCCCTCTCTGAGACCACCCTCCTTCAGGATATCATTATCCACATGCTGATTTAAATTGGGATCACCCTTAATGAGGCCACGTTGTAATTCAATGCGCTGTTCTTTCCTCCCCACACTGGCCAGAGGCTCTTCCCATTCCTGTTTCTGCATCCTCTCAACCCAAAGAGACTCCTCCTGCTTCCACACTCTTTCTTGGTGTTTCCCAGGCAGGCTGTAAGATGAGATATGTGTAGGAGAACTGATGCACCGAATTCAGGGTGTTCAGATGTGGTTACTGCTGCAGGGCAGTAGTGGCAGACCTTGCTGTTTCTCCAAGTTGTCATTTGCTGTTTGTACTGGAATAGCTGGGACATTTGCAGATGAGATGAAGCTGTGCTTCTGCCTCCTGGTGGGAGCTGACTCCTGCATGGAGATGTCATGCCAGGCTGGATCCCCTGTCCTTTTTGGGGTAACAGGAACTGCAGCAGTGCTGGAATGCTGCTTAAGATTTGCCCTCATTTTTGGCAGGCAGGAGGTGTATGAAGCCGGGCTGCACTGTGATTAGAAGGTGCTCCCTGTTGAGTGCTTGATGGTAAACACTGCCAGAAACAGTGGGATATAGGAATCCTTGTGTCTGCATGGTCCAGCTCATTTGCACTTCTCCCATTTCCTTACCCAGCTCAGGGAGCCCTACTCAGGCAGATGGGGCTTTTCCAAGGCCAGCTGTGTCCTAGTTCTGTGTTTCATGGCTGAGCAACATCCCCCTCAAGAGCTGCCCCTGGGAAGTGTGGAAAGGGGAATGGCTGCAGCTTGGATTTGGGGACAAAGGAATGGGCTTAGCACAGAAAATGGGTTAAGCACAGCTGTGCAGAGACAGGAGCCAGCCTGGAATATGGTGCCTGGACTGGGAACTGGTTCCCAAGCCTTCTCTGCTCCCCAAACTTTCTGACTCACATCCTGTATCCACCACCATGGTGTGCACATGCTGTCTCTTGCTTCAGGCATGTTTCAGAGTCTTACCAGAGTCCTCCTGAAATCCATAAGTGAAGCACTGTTCCACTTTAAGCAAAGCATTGGTCAGACCCATAATAAACAGCAAGCTCTGACATTTAACACATGTAATACTGTTTGCCGAGTTTTAAAAAGGAAATATTATCTAAGCACTTCTCTGAAGACTAGAGCCACCCACACTTAGCTGTGTTCAGTTTGGCCAGTCCGACCTGTGCAATATTGCTATCACTTCCAAAACATAACATTCTGAACCCCTTATAAATTGTGCAATGTACTGAATGAAAACTTTCTCTGTATGTTTAAAAATCTCCCCCCATACCCAGATCCTTTTTGTGATAGACAATAAATAAAGAAAAACTTTATAACTCCCTGGACTGATAGAAAATTAGCACAATCATAAAAGGCCTCTGTGGCTTTAGCAGTGCAGCTGAAAAGGAAAAATGAATAAACCTGAATAAAGTAAGAGGCAGAGCTGAAGAATGACTGCTGCCATTTTAACCTCCTGGCCCTTTTCCCCCCTGTGCAAGTGCAAAAATAGCCTCATGCCCTGTGCAGGAGGCAAGGAAGTGCTCTGCTGTGAGACCCTTCCTGCAGGCACCGCTCGGCAGCGAACTGCTGCACAGCACATGACTAGAGGATATCCTAAATTAATTTACATAGACACATAAATATATGCATGTGTGTGTTTTCTGTATGAAATATGAAACCAGTGATTTCTTAGCCAACCCCTTAATTAGTCTGAAACAGCACAGGCATAATGGAAACTGCCCACACATTTTTCCATTGCAAGTTACAAAGGTAAAGAAGCAGGAAATTGGTGGTAGAAAAACACACGCTCTTTCAGCTGACACAGAAATGCTGTGGAGCCAGGTGGCAACACACACTCACTCCAGTTTGCTGGGAAAGGTGTCATGTTTATTCTGGTGGTCTTCCTGCTGATGCTGTCCCACCTCAGCGTGCTGGGTTCTGTGTGTGGAGAGGAGGGACGTGGCCGTGCTGGTGCCTGTGCAGGTGGATGCAGTGAGCATGAAGAAATTCGAGTTTGTCCATATCTGTTTTGCAGGTTTCCTCCTCTGGGTGAGAAAGAGCCTTGCCATGTCAGTGCCCCTTGTGTAGTGCTGCATGGTCCTGTGGGTGACAGTGGAGCTGCAGAGTAGCTGTGCCTGGGTGTGTTATGAACAGGCTCCCTGCCCTGACAGCTCCCTGCCTCTGCTAGGAACAGCAGGTGCCAGTTTCTGCGTGGTCTGTCCAGCCTGAATGTGACTTTCTCCAGGGATGGATGAGTGTGTGACTCTGCTGCTGAGTGTAAGCCAAAGCCAAAATGCTGTGAGCCATGTTGGATGCTGGGCAGTTCCAGGCGTGTCCTGGTGGAGAAGGAAGGAAGGAGAGAAAGGGAAGGCCTCAGAGGAGGCAGCTCCCTGGGCCATCACTCAGCTCTCCCTCACTGCCTTCCCACCACCAACAAGGGAGACACCACAAATAAGACACTATGGCATTAAGGCCCTGCCATTCAGGCAGGGCAGATTCTTCAACAGGAAAAGATAACTTTGCCCCTTTCCTGCCTTCAGCTGGCATGGCCCCACTCAGATGTGTCAGGTGCATCAGCAACTCATTGCAACCAGCCCTACAACCTCACTGTGATCGCTGTATCTGGAACAGCCCCACGAGCTCACCAGCATTTTTCCAAAGAATGCCTTGTGTTGACAGTGCTAACCAGTCTGCACAGCGGGAGGGGGGAAAAGCAGCTGGTAACTAATGCAGGGCTGTGGGGATTGGTGGATGTGTGTATGGTTCTGGTTTTCTCTATATTGTCCTATAACCCATATGCATCACTGTGGGTTATGTTAGTGGAATTTTGCTGCTCAGCAGCTGTCCGGGCAATGTGAAGCCAGGCCCACTCATCCTTTTAACCATCAAAGGTACAATCCAATCCATTTATGGCTGCCTTGGGGCACTGCTGCACACATCTTTCACAGCAGCTGTGCCAGCTTGATTCATTCCCACCAACTTGACTCAGAAGCTGTGCTGTAATCTGTATCTGCTGATTGATCGGGGGTTAAAAATAAGTTGGATGACTTGACTGGTTCCTTGTTTCAGTTTCCCTGTTCAGTTATGCTTGTTTCAATCCCCCCCATGTCTTTGGTTGAGTGTTCCAATATGTCTTTTCTGTGGTAACGTAAGAAACATAACAACAGCTTCTCCTAAACACTACCCTGTGCCTGGGAATGTGAGCCACAAACCTTTCCTTGGGCCTTGTTCTAACATGAAGAGTTCTATACTTAAAAGATGGAGCTGAATTTGGCCATGGTGACCTCCATCACCTTGCTAAAGTCTACTACACAAAGGCATTTAATGTGCAGTTTTGGTCACCGGAAAGGAGATAAAGAAAAGAGAAAATAAAATAAAATAAGCAGCCCAGCTCTGAATGGATCATCATTTATTATGAAGTAGGACAGACTTTGTTTTTAATAAAGACTGTTACCTTGGAGAACAGACTATCTCAATCTGCTCTCCAGGACTCATCCTATGAAACACCTGGTAGGTCCTATCAGAAGTTATTTGGCTCCCTCAGAGTTTCCAGCCTTGGCAAATTATGAGTGGTAGGACTTGAAACTTTGTGCGTCATTCCATTTATTAGAATAATTTTTCCTCTTCCCTGACACTTTATGTGCTATGTTCTGTATTAATAGTGTAGTAAAGTTTCTCAATAGCACCATAATTTACTAATCCACAAAGGGCAGGGATGTGTTTTATATTTCAAGAATTGTGACCAATTCTCTTATCTCTCTCCTAGAGAAACCTGAGAATGTTGTTCCCCCCACATTGTTAAGTAAGAAGCAGAGCTTTCTCCCTGAAAATACCTGTCTTCCCTGTGAAGGGATCCTGGAGTTCCTTGTGCCTTTCATCCATCTGCTGTCAATTTAACTGGCTCCATGAGCTAGTGGCGCCTTCGTATGACCTTGCAAGTATTTACAAAATCTGGTTTCTATAAAAAATAAGGGGTGATCCCTATGTTTACCCTCTTTCTCAACTAACCATGTTTTGTTGCTACCAGCTTGTGCTAGAACATATCCACGTCTTCCCCCACCAACTCAAGCCTGGGTCTGGGATGCTCCGATGCCTTGGCCAAGTTTTCCAGCTGCCGAGGTTACCTCAGCAGAGCCGTCGCTGGCGCCGACGTGAGGTGGCTTTGCCCGGACTGCTGTGTTTCTGGAGACCTGGAGCACAGGGCTGGGGCTCTGCAGCCCAGCAGATCTGGCAGAGCCTCCAGCATGGGTCAGACTGGGTGTGCACAGCCCAGAGTGCCTTTGAACCCCTGGTTTGCACCACCTGGGCAGACCAACACAGAGCTGGCCCTGCCCTGGCCAGCGGGGTCGTTGTGCTGTGTTAGTGGCACCACACACGTGTCTGCAATCAACCTGACCGCAGAGGCCAACAGAGACACAGAAAAGATTTACAGGAAGTCACAGAAGGGTTTGGGTAGTGAGGGACCTTCAATATCATCGATGTGTGTCTGTATATAACAGAGGGAATTGCCTTTTATGTCTGTCTTGAATCTTTGAGCTCAGACTGACTGCAACGCCGGTCAGCTTTAACTCTGTGTGAGGTTCCATATGTGTGTCAGACCACATAACCCCAAAATAGTCATTTCTCTAGTGACATTTAGCCTTAGTTTTCCAAATGAACACACTAACTTGCAGCAAAGCAAGGCAGTCTTTCACAGGATGGAACTCTAGGTATTTATTTACCCAGGGTGTAACTTTAATCTTTCATCAGAATGCAGATATGAGCTGCTTTATGACAGTTTGTAAATTTGCACTTTATAAAAATTTGGAAATAAACCTTTGCCTAACAACAGTTGTGTTCTTGAAAATCAAGTTCCATCTACAGAAACCTTTTATGTTATACATCCCACATGTGAGTCATTGTTACAATTCAATAAATACTTTACAAAAATAATGCTAGCTTTTTTTTAAAAATTAAGACACTTTAAGACACCAGTAGTTCCTCCCAGAAAGCTTCCCTTAAAGAATAGCTTCTGCTGTAGGATACTGCATTCAGCATGACAAAAATGAGGGAAAAGGGCTGGTTGCATCTTTCATCCCAGGGAACTTGTGGATTCCAGTTTTACTGTTCTCTAAAATAATAAACTTCCTTTTCTTAAAAGAAAGAAACAAGCAGATCCAAACATTTTCATATTAAAAACTGGGAAGGAACTGTGATCTTTTTGGTCTTTTGACATGGATTCCTTCTCTGCCCTCGCTCCTCCAAAGACTTACAGCATGCTCAGTTCACAGGTTCACAGCTGCTCTGGAGACATAAGCCCCAACAGCTGCAGCTCCATATCAGAGATGTCTCCAGGAGGGGGCTCTTTGTAACTCTTGCAGAACCACTGCACCAGGACATATTCTGGCCCATAGGAAAACCACAGCTACATCTTCCTGCAAGCCTACCCCAGGTGGACTGCAAATACCTGAGCTAGAAGGTAACAGGAAGAATTCCAAGAGAAAAATTGGTAGGGATTTTCTATATTCACTTTTGAGTATTACCCTTAGAAAAAAAAATTCTTCTGTCCTTAGATATGACTGGTCATGAAACCAATTATAGAGAAAACTGATGCTGTAGGTGCATTAATCTTGTAAACCATTCCCATATGGAAGAGTACATTCTTCAATCCTATTGTTTATAACAACTTTTAAGTATGTGCCTCCTCAGCTGGGGCCTTGGGGCCTGATGGTGATGGCAGCTACCCCCCACCCCCTTCGTTAGGTTACAGATGGGAAATAAAATGAAATGCACATTATTACATAAACATTATTGCAGTATAAAATCCTATCAGGACAAGACTTATGTATGTCTGTATGCAAAAATCGGTGTGTGCGAAACAGAGAGATATGTGTTTATAAATTACACACACTGTGAAAAATACTTACGTATTATATTACAATTATATACATTCATTAGAAAGGAACTGACCAACCCCTGTCGAGGAGCCAATGCAGCAGCCATCATCAGTTCTTTGGCATCCAGGAAACGAATGCTATTTTGCATCTGAAGAAAAGGAAAATCTTCTCAGTATTCCCTTGCTTCTTGAAACTGCTTGTAGTAGTCTTCGTCTGATGGGTTTTCTGTGCACTTCTGCCCATTGTTGGGAGGCCGGGCTTCATTGTAGCGGCTCCAGTCCCCTTTGCATATGATCCAAGGCAGAATGTCCACTTTGTAGTGGAGTTCTGCTGAGAATTCGATGCTGATCAGGTTGGGTGTTCCTGCCCCTTTGCCCCTGGTGATGAGCTGCATGTTGTCATCATAGCAGCAGTGCTGCGCTGCAAGCGTCGTGCTCTCCAAGGACAGCATGGAGCGGATGCAGTACCGTGCTGTGGGCTTGTAGATCTCCAGTTTTTCCTTTGGACCACTCGCATCCTTCCAGCGAAAGTTTTTCCTCTTGAGCCGGTCAAAGATTTCAGCAGTGCTGTAGGCAACTTCTCTGGGGTAGGAGCAAGGGCAGCTGGGAAGATCGTTGACCACTTTGTGCATATATTTCTTCAGGAACTCGCTCTTGCAGCTCATCCATCTCTCACAGCTATCAGTATCTGTTTCAGGGCAGGAAATGGAAACTTAAGATACATTAAGCAGCATCCCAGTTGGTGTGATCAGTGATAGCAACTGGGTAAAGTGTAGCTGTTCAGCACCAGTGCTCTGCTGTAGAAAGGAAGAGCAGTCACAGTTTGCTGCCCTGCCCACAGTGTATTACTGTGCTGTCTTGTCAGATAAAGAAATCACCTGTGACTGACTTCAGTGCTAGTCTGAGTTACAGTGCAGAACCAGGCCAGTAGGAATCTGTGACACTTTTTCTACCTGGCAAATTCTAATTAAACTACTGATATCCCCATGTGGCACAAGAGACACTATCATGGGTTGGTAAGCAGCAGAAAAAGGAAAATCGCAGTGATTTGGTGCCAGTCTCCAGTTAGAGCCCTTAGTCAGAACACACTCAACAAATGGCAGTCAGATGATGAAGGATTAAGTTTCAGATGATGCTACAGATTCCAAGATGGCAAGCAAGGCCTGTATTACTCTTTCTGAAGTACATTTTAGACCCTAATTCAGTCTTTCTTTAAAAAACAAATACTTTTTTCTATTTGATAGTCACTTTTCAAGCAGCAACTTCTAAAACATGGAGACTGACATATTATCTGGCAAACGCAGCCAAAAGTGATTCAGGTTCTAAAAGGGCATATGTGACATAAGATCAGAGTGGCCATACATCAGCAGGAGTTTATGGTGCCAGAGGCATGACATATAGCTGGGATTAAAGAGATTTGTAGACCAGTAGCATATTTAATACCAGCACTTCATTATTTTGCAAGACTCTTGGGAGAATCCAGGTAAACATCTCCTGCCTAAAACATTATTTAGGGTGTCTATATCATCCTATGGGCTGTCAAAAACTGCCTGCATATCTTGTTCCACACTTACTTTAAGAGAACTCTGCAGGAGAGTAACTAACTGGGACCTAAAACTCTTACAGCATACATTCCTGCAAAATATTTACTTAGTGATCTGTGTCTTGTTTTTCTATCTCCTTAAAGAGTCTCATCCTGGCTGTCATTAACTATTGTGCTCTGCTGCCATAGTAGGGAGGTGCTGGGTTACACTGTTTATTCAATTAATCCAGCATCCAGTATCTCTGAGTGGCCACACTATGGTTTCATTGAAGGGACAAAATCAGAACATTGCAGATGTTGGACTGAGTTTTAGGTAGTTCAGAATCAAGCCATGCCCTATAAAATTGCTTTGGCTACTCCTACTGCAGCACACAGAGCTATAAAAGCAATGCATGCTCATAAAAGTAATTGTCTTTTTTTTTTTCTTTTTTTTTTTTTTTTATATGACAGCTGTATTCTTTTATATGAAATGAAAATGCTTTTATAGGGTCTTCCATTCAAGGCTATTTAATCACAATAATAACAAGTGTTTGATTTTTCCCCCTTCCATTACTGTGGAGTCTTACAGGTCTTTTCTGAATTAGGACAACAAATAACCCTTTTATGATGAAACAAGCACAGGACTTAAGGGGAGAAATATTCTATGACCAAAGCAAATTTCCAGATCACAAATGCGAGCAAGACAATAAATGGCTGTTACTATTGCCATTTTTAAATACTAAACTCAGTATCTCGATCCCACAGGGCTAAGAAAATCCTAAGGAAGTCTCTTATCTGTTACTGAAGGATTGACTAGGCTGCTTACCAACTTCAAACAGTCTGGTTGCATTGAAGTCTTCACTCCCTGCAAGTAAACTCACTTCTGTGGCAGCTGTCCGGAAGGTATCTTCGATCCCTAAGACAAACACGCGTTAGTGCTGCTGTGTTTTCCCACTAAAACACTATGGAACCAGCTGCCTCCTTGCCACCCCTTCTTCCCCAGGCTCTGCAAGGTGCTTTGTTTTGGCAGGGAACCATTCTGAAGTTGCTGCTGGACTGTTCTTTTAAAACCATAATGACCAAGGAATGTGTGCTGCTAATAAGGTAAAACAGAGTGACAGGCCTGAAGACAGGTCAGGAAGCTCATCTCTGTATGTGGGCAACCATTTCTCAAGGAAGAATGATGCTGTTACAAGAAGACTGATGCTTTTTGGTTTCACCCAGTGCCAGGGAGTAAAAAGGTGTGAGCAGGCAAGAGATAACCAACCTCTCCAAGCAATTCCATCCCTACCACTTACAGCTGTCAAATAAAATATCAGGATCTCAACATATCAGGATTTACCTGCAGCCTCCGGTTAATTGCTTGCTACTAGTTGGGAGACACAAAGATTGCCAGAAAAATGATCTTGCCAAAGTAAACATCCTTCTTGTTGCTGCTGTAGTTCAGCCTATCAACGTGCCTAGCATTTCTGTGCCATGTAGGCTTAACACAAGTAGGTTTTAGGGTTTTTTTTTCCTTTCCTCTCTACTGAATTAAAGACCTCTAAAGAGAATTGAAAGATCTTTAATATGTGATAACTATATGGTTAATAATGAAGTCTATTCACCATCCATCTTCTTGCCAATGAACTTTCTCCTGATCTCCTGAACTGAGGCATAATAGTGGCTTGCAAAGCTTCAAAACAGCCTCAGGCCAATTTTCAATAAAATTATCATAGAGTTTTGCCTTAACTCCAGCACTAGATGTAGAATAATAGATACCCAAGAACCCATTACAAGGCAGTAATTCACTGCTGGAATTATAAACAGCAGAAGCTGAGCTTTGACCTTGTAATTTCAATAATGTCAGCACAGCATCAAAGAGTGAATATATCTTGCTTGCTGATCGTTGGAGGTCTGTTATATGACATAATATATTCTTTCATGTTTGCCACTTTTTGGTGCTAGCTGGTAATAAATACTACAGAATATAACTGGGTGTTACTTGCTTTCTTCTGGAATTAACTCCTTATTATTGAGGTTTTAGGATGTATGAAAGCATGCAGAAACATTTTTCCCTGAACTGCCTCACAGCTGTTGCTTTGCAATGGAGACATGGATCTATCTGCTAGTCAGAAACTTCTCTCCAACTCTCTCACCAAATCTTCTAAGTCTGCTCTACAGCACTGCTGACATTTCACTTCCCATTAAAAAAAGCCTGACCTCCAGTTTAAGAATTTCTGCCTTTCTGAGTCATTAAGTAAACTGAGAGTAATGCATACCACCACGACTTGTGTTTTCACTTCTCTCCGATTTTGGGAAGTATTGAACTTGCACCTATCTCCTGCACTGTGGCACCTACTGCATGACAAATTGGTCTAAATTTAAACACACAGCAAAATTTAAAAAACAGTTTTCCATAGCAGCTTCAAATTTTCATGATGTAGCTTGAGTGCTCAGCTCTGATTTTGCCAAAGTAAAGATGGTAAGTGTGTGATGGTAAAGACACTTCAAAATGTCAAATCCTGTGAATGGGGAGGAGCTAAGGCAAGGCTCCTTGGCCATATTTTCTGAATATATTCAAGCCAAAACTATACATTCCTTCATCCCTGTTCACAATGCAAGCAATGCCATCCACTTCACAGCAAAAGAGGAGCCCACTGAGGTAACAGCACAGCTGGTTTGAAGTTCCAAAACAGCTCCAAATTTGTTTCAAGGGAGTAGATCACACCCTTTAGAATACAAAACTCCCGTGCACAAATACTGTATTTGTGGGGCTCCCAGATGAAGGAAGGAATGATACATCTGACTCCATGTTCTTAGAAGGCTAATTTATTATTTTATGATACTATATTATATTAAAGAATACTAAACTAAACTATACTAAAGAATACTAAAAAATACAGAAAGGATACAGACACAAGGGTAAAAAGATACTAAAGAAAACTCGTGACTCTTTCCAGAGCCTCAACACATCTTGACCCTGATTGGTCATTAAGTCAAAACAATTCACATGAAACCAACGAAACAATCACCTGTTGGATAAATAATCTCCAACCACATTCCAAAGCAGCAAAACACAGGAGAAGCAAATCAGATAATATTGTTTTCCTTTTTCTCTGAGGCTTCTCAGCTTCCCAGGAGAGAAATCCCAGCAAAGGGATTTTTCCAGAAAACATAACTGCCACACACAAAAACGACTGCCATGACTTAGAGAAAGCCTGTACTTGTCTTTTAAGTCCCAGGGGATGGTGGACTGCATCTAGCAGTGTATCATTACTATGAATAAATGGCGTTGAAAATCAGTCTGTCTTTTCCCACCGGCACCCTTACCTTGCAATGGAGCATGCGGGCCCCAGGCTTTGTGTGCAGGAGGGCTCTGTGCAGGAGGGCTCTCTCCACCCCTGCCCACCTGTCCCTGTTCCCCCTGGCAGCAGTTCCCATAAACCATTCCCACCTGGGCAGTTGGGCCGGTCGCAGGTGCGGGACTCAGTGGCTGTGCAGGCGTACCCGCAGGACCTGGTGCGCTTCTGATTGCCGCTGCCGCAGGTGACGCTGCACGGGGACCACGGGCTCCAATCGCCCTCACCATCCAGGTAATCTGTGGGAGGACAAACGCGAGGGAGGAAATGAAGAAACAAAACTCCTACTACCCAAAACTACTGTGTAGTGTTTTTTATTAAGAAGGCAAAACACGAATGGAATCCAGATGTCCCTACCTGAAGCTTGGGCCGAATGCCAGGCGCAAGCCTGCTGCTTAAATGGTTTTCACACTTGGTGCTCCTCAGGGAAATGCATGCAACATTATTTGAAAAAATATTTCCTTTCTCTTTTGACCTTTTGGCTGCTGAGGATCCTCAGCTGCAAAGCTCGGTCATGAACTAAAAGTACACATCTATTCACGTCATTTCCCTGCATATAGGAATGTGTTTGTGGACCACAGACTAATCAGGCAAAGGATAAATTGAGTTTTCTTTTTCATCTTTTCAAAACACACAACAGTACTCAATTTTTGGGCAAGATGCATGTTGTTGGGTCATGAGTGAAAATCACAATTTTGTTTTTCAATCCCTTGAATGGGAAACAGATATTTCAGGACTACTGCTATGAGAACAGGGAACTGCATGCTTTTCTTGCACCAAGAACAACATGCAATATTTAGTGTTTCATGTGAATTATTAAATAACATCAAATCTGACTATTTACTAGAAGGGACCTCACGAAAAAGAAACATGATTTTGTTTTCTTCTGGCAGACAGCAAAGGCACTGGACACCAGGTCTGCACAACAAAAGCTGATGCTGCCGTGAGTACCTAAACCCTTCAGAAACAGCCTCCTTTGTGTGCTGTGTAAACTGTTGCACATCCCACCGTGTGAAGGCCACCAAACAAAGCCCACGAACCTGTCCCAGCTTTCTTGCCTCCCCACTGGCCTCCCTAGCTGAGGGAATATTTGGCTTAATGGTTTCCCCTGCAACCTACAGGGGATATTTTACTGTGATCATAACTTGCAGCTGTAGCTCCTTTGGGTTACACCACCAGTGACAGCAAAGCAAAATCTGGTTTAGTGGCTCAGAGGCAGCCCTGCTCTATAGCTATAGGTGAGAGTACCTAAGCTACAGCAAGACCCAGGGAGGATCCCTGCCTTCCCTGGCCTCTGTGCTACACGCTTTCCCCCAGGGCCATGCTGTCTGTGGGCTTCCTGAGCTGGTTAGCAGAACACGTAACTTGATTTGTTCCATATGTAACGACTGACAACAACTCTGTGGGGTGCTATTAAACATTTATTGCCAGGAGTATGGGAAGGTTATATATCTCACTCAGAGCAAGCTGCCTAGACGTGAGTTCCTCATGGCAAGGATCTTATGTGTTTCTCCTCCTTTTCTGACAGGGCTGATGATGGGAAAGCCACCACACTGGAGTCAGGTGTCCGCGGTGGGATGTGGGTGCGAACACGGCTAATGTCAGTGTGCAACACGCGTGGTTGTGGGATTTGCCAGCAGGCAGGCACCACAACAACCCAAAAAAGGCATCAGATGTCTCAGGAAAATGTGATCTGCCCACTATGCCTGGCCCTGCTCTTCTTCCCAGCTCTTTTCCAATTGTTTTACCTCCATGTGGTTGGCGAGGAGGAGGGCAGGTGAGCAGGCACGATGCCTGCCAAACAGCCCAGCCCAGGAGGCCCAGAAAGGGCAGGGAGAGCCCTTGGCGGTGGCAGGAGGGGAGAGGGACACACAGAGGGAAGGTGTGAACATGTCAGTGGGTGGAACATGTACACCCCTCATGGGCAGGATCTGCTACTGCATCCTCCTGGACAAGGCCAGCATTTTAGGTTAGACAAAAGGCCAGGAGTTGTTTCCAGCTAGCTGGATGCTCTGGTGTGCAGCAAGGAGCTCTAGGATAATTTTTAGACCTACCTACCTAGTGCTTACTGTGCACTATGAAGCACACTATTGAATATACCATGTTAGATTTTCAGCCGCAGCTGAACCTGTTCTTCCTATGTTCATATTTGTAATTCTTCCTATGATTTTTCTATCACAATTATTTGTGAAAGCAATTTTATTTGACTTATATGAATAACTACCTAAGATATGAATTCTTGGCAATAAACCCTGCCCACAAATAAATGTAGGTGCAAAAAGAAGGGATAGACTTTAATCTTCTGACCACAAAATTTAATACATATGTATGTGTTTAAACACACTATTCCATAAAAGCTCTCTCTTGATTTTCAAGATTCTAGTACTTCAAGTCAGTCAAATCATGGAAGAACAAGTTTGTTTTACCCAGGCACTCTGCAGCATCTGGGGAATAACAACAGAAATGCCAGGGTAAAAGTACCATGGCTTTGACACCTTGTTCTGACTAAAAGCAGTCTGTATTTACACACAACTTAAATTCAAGGGGCTCTTCCTGTGAGCACAGTTTAGCTCACCTCCCTTGGGTCATTCCCGTGTGGATAGTCACAGCCTGTCAGGGCAGTGAATAGCTGTAGCTCTTCTCTGTTTCTAGTTTCTGCAACTATTTCATACAACAAGCTGAAAACAATTGTTTTCCCCATGACACATCTGGAAGAATATTACACACACAAATACACAATGTTCCTGCTGCACATGCCACTCCCCACACATGCACCAACATAACTCATCCTATTTGTGTATCCACCAAATACTACCACGTTTCAGATCTTGCTTATTTATCCAATAGTTATATTCTGGTTACCAAACCACCACACGATTCTAAATTTGTACTTACCCTTACTCTAAAAATAAATACAAAACCTTGCTTCCTCTACTTTTTAAAAAAAGCACACGTTGGACTAAAAAAGGCCCTCTTTTGGGATAACTGGTATGATTTTCAAGATTACAGACTTACTAGTGGAATGCAGCTACCACAGTACGGCTTGTGCATTTGCACAGATTTGTATTTGAAAGCTGATGAACAAAAGCCACATGTTGAAAAACCCTATTTTGTTTGGCCTGCTCTCAGCCATGCCTCACCATTCTCATTTCCCCCACGCTTGTTTTTTACAATCCCAAGATGCCCATACGAGGCCTGGAACACAAACCTACCATACTCTGGCTGCTCCTTGGACTCGAATGCCCGGTGACTGGGTGCATGGCTATCCCACCCACCAAGAGGGTTTAGGAAGTTGCTGTCCTCAGTTGTGCTGTCATACTTGTAGTCCTGGTCACCGCTGCTCATGCGAGTCAGCGTGGAGGACCTCTGCCACCAGTTCCTCCAGTCGGGAGATGGGGCTGGCCAGCCAGGCTTGCTGCTCTCCTTCTGCAAGTCCTTGTCTGCCTCTGTGTCAGGGCTATCCACCACTTCAATGGTAACCTGTGGGATTCAAACAGACCAGCCTGTCACTGCCTCCTCTTTTCAGGGGGAAACTTTCCACACAGCAAAGACAAGGTGCTGCCTGGCAAAGGGGCTATGCAGTATCATGGGTTTGGCACGTTGTAAACCATGTGTGGATTGCTGAGCCCAGAGACATGCAGAGGCTGAGTGATTCCTTCTGCTACCTCTGCTGAATCAGACCTCGGAACCGAGGCTAGGAAAAATCCTGCACAAAATAATAACCCATGCTGTGCCTAAAACCCTCGCTGTGCCTAAAACCCTCGCAGCAGAATTTTCTGCCTCATGGGGAAAATGTGTTTAGAGCCTAACATATATGACCAGGAAAAAGAAAACCAAAGCTGTACTCTATGCTGAGGCTGAATTTGAGGCAAGCATGAAGCACACCAATGTGCAGAGCCTGTTCCATGGACTTGGCCTGACTCAAGATAAGCAAGGCCATGTGTGTGAAGGTCAAGATGCAGAGCCATGCTGGGTTTGCATCTGTCTTGCTCCTCTGGAAGCAGCCCAGTTGTTACTGCTGCATGAAACCACACTTTGTGGCAGTGATGGGAGCCAGCAGCTCCTCTGACCATTGCTGAGTAAGCCACTTGCTGCAAAGCCCTTTAAAGTAGGTCCTTTTGTCATGCTGGAAGAGTATAGTGACCTGTTATGGTCAACTTGTTTATGGTTTCTAATGGAAGCCCAGAACCGAAATTCAGAGTTTGCTGCCCAATTCCCTCACAGACATCACAAATGTCAATATCATTGTGCATACGAGCAACATTTGATTACTGCTTTCTGTGCTGAACAAAGTGTAATTGTAAAACTCTTGGATAAATACTGTGTGTGCACATAGGTGGCTATTTAGGTAGAAGCAGAGACTAGCCATCAGAAACCTTGAGCCATGCAAGCATTGCCTGGCCACAGATTGATCATAAAATGCTCTGATGTTTCATGCTAATATGGTCCAGTGATTACACTGGACTGGCTAAGCAACCAGAAGTGACTATCAGATATATCTATAATGTTTAATAGATACAGAGGCATTCTTAGCATATCAAGAGGGTTCACAATGAAAATCAGGTTGTATAAAACTGAAATAATGCACTGTTATGCTAAAAGTAATTCACACAGCTCTGTGGATGTGCATTGTACATAAAAGATTAGTTTCATACAATTGTTATTACTAAAATCACAAGACACACAGAAGAAAAAGAAAGAAAAGGTCACAGCTACTTGTGATCCACAGACTGTGACACAGGAAGCAAAGCAGAACTGTTGTATCTTCAGAGCTGCAAACACAAACAATGCCCACACATCCTTTCATTGGAGACAGGAGATTTTGAACCTATTTCATGCTTTGCATTTTACCATAGACCAGGCCATCAAAATGAAAAAACTTCCAGGCCACTATGAAGTTCCACTGGGAAAAGAGCAAGAGCAAGGGAAAGTGCAGCTGTCAGCCTAATGGCCTCTTTCCACAAAGGGTATTTCACTCCCAGCCTAAATATGGAATTGGAATGATTACTTCATTAAACCTCAGTTTCTACAGACCAAGAATTAAAATGGATTTCATAAGCTTGAAAATATCAGAGTCGGTTCAGGGATTCAGAATTGTTACCTCTATCCAAGCAAAACAGAGTTTTCACAATAAATGAAAGGAAATCTCCTTTCAGTAAGGAAAATCTCCTTACTGAGCAGCAAACGCTGCCAGTGGTGGGGCTTTAGTACTCCCCACCTGGAAATCAGTACACTTCTAGTACTTTAGCAGCAAGTATTTTTAGGACCACACTAACTCTCTGAGCAATTACTCAGCAAAGTGGAAAAAAACAAACCCTCTGATTTAAAAAAATGATCATTGCTCCATATGCTTTGATAATCTGTAGCTGTAGGAAAGTCAATCAGCATGAACTGGCATTATTTCAGCCAAGGACAATTTGAAGAACCACAAGAACTTGATTTTAAATAATGATTGATGATGCCAAGTCAGCTTAAGGAAAAGAGGGTTTGCAGGGACAGAGAAACATCTGCTGAGCTTGGTGCTACACTGGTGAGGAAAGGCAGGTGGAACACACACACTTCCAGTGCCATCAGACCCCGCCAGACCTCCAGCAGTGCTGCCACTTACTTCCAAGACTGGAATATCTGTGCAATCAGCCACTTCAATCTGTTTTTACCTCTGAGGAAGCTTATTACAAAGGCCTCTAAAATGAGTTTTCCAATACACGGCCAATTTAAAAAATGAAAAACAGCAGAAGCAAAATGCAGTGTGGTAGCCTGACACATACCTATGTTCCCCTCTCCACTGCTTTAAGCTTTGATTACCAAGCTGTTTACTGTGGAATAAAAATCGTACAGTGAAAGAAATTCTGTAAAGAATCCTGGGATCGTCTGAACAGCCACTCTTGGAAATTAGAAGCCAGCTTCAATCGACTCTGGTGTTTTCAGGGACTTGGCTTAATGGACCTTCCAGAGGCAGGGAGGAAATCAGTGCATAATCCTAGTAATCCCTCCTCCACTCTATGACCCAGAAGTTAGGGCAGAATTGTGAGAAGAGACTGCTGTTTCAGGTGAGCAATTGCTCCCTTATCCCAGTCTAAAATTTTGAAAAATGAGCTTTCACTGAGTTCTTCCCAGTACTTACAGACAGACTTAGAGTGTTAGTTCATGACTGCACTTTACACATATGCTTGTACACATACATGGCACTGAAATATGTAACTTGTGTGATCAGTTTCTATATTGGGGGCTGTTTATAAAAAGGAATAAAGAAATCAGGAATTAGAGAATAAAGATCAAGAACTAGAGTAATACAAACCAGGCGTCTAGAGAAGCCCTGGAAAAGCTTTCATACTGTGTAAGTATTCCAACAAAAACATGTTGTCTTAAAAATTAAAAAACAGATCTGGTTTAGCAGTTCTATCTTGGAGCCCATTTTAGAGGCTGATTTCTTCTTCCAGTGATTATCAAAACTGCAAAGATTTTTCTCAAGCTTCCCAAAATGTCTGTGGTAACACAGTTCTTGTATAAATCCACAATCATCCCCAGAAGTATTCAAACCTAAAATAAAGCCTCTTCTTTCATGGTTGTATGCGCTAGGAATAAGGACATTCATCTGAAAACTGTTAAAAACAATTGGCGTAGGCACATTAAAACAACAGATTTGCAGTCAATTTCTAATGAAACAAGTGTATCACACACAGATGTCTCCAGACACCAACATCCAATTTTCTCCTGGCCAAAAATATACAGAAGATAAATATTATCCCAGCCTGCTAGAGTGCACAAAAAGTTCTGTGTTCTTTGTCCTGTTTACTGAGACAATGTTTCTGAATTCACTTTACTGGTGTAAACATTGCCTTAAGTGACTAGAAGATTATGTTTCAGGAAGAACTATGTTTGTGATGTTGTGCAAGCAGCGGATCCTACAACATTTCTATCCTATTTTTTTCATGCAATCAATGCAAATTTTCAATACAGAACTTGCCATTATGGGTAAGATAGACATGTGCAAGTCAGCAATGAGGTAAGTATAACAGGAGAACAGAAAAAAGTTCAGTACGAGACTGAAATGGTACATCTGGCTTTAGATCACATAATTTTAATTAAAATCCTATCAGCAGTGACAGTAATTTACTTCTGCTTGTGTCACGTCACTTAGAACAGTTTTCTGGACTTGAAAAGTGAAGGTCCCTCAAGCTTTGTTGGGAGCAAAGAAGACAATGTGACTTGAGACCTGAAATTTCTGTCATTTATATTTGTCCTTTGAAGCTGCTGGTGAATCTCACACCAATGCACTGAAACCAGCAGCTTCAAAGGACAAATATAAATGACAGCTAAAAAGTATATCTAATAAAATGTGTGAAAAGTGACATTATGATGCAGGTGGAGGTAAGGGAAATGGCCATGGGTGAACATGGAGAAGAGCTGAGGCCTGCAGCTGTTTTTTCAAAGCAGATCACACAGTCTTATTTCTATGTACTTGCATATTTTCCTAGAGTGGGTGGTTTTGTGTAGATGTGTTTCTAAGAGAAGGTAGTAACCCAGTAGGTATCAAAGAGAGAAAATAAGTAACAAGTAGATAACACAGCTAACACAGCAGCACTGCAGTGGTGTGACTGGTGAATATGGGCACAGGCCTCATGGCAAATGACAAAGACCAAGCAGCATTAACTTCTGCTTTAAAACCACTCCTGTCAATTAACATGGTTACCAACATGGTTTTAAACAGGAATCCTACCTGTTTCTGTGCAGTTTTCACCCAGAACACACCACCTCATCAAAACGTTTAACACATCCATTACAACTGGAGCTCACCCAGTTCGGCTTCAGCTCTATTGGTCATGAAGCTTGACCAAGACCTAAGTTCAGTGAGGAACATTAATATCAACAAAATGCCCTTATTGCCCAAAGAGGTTGTGAACTGCCCATCCCTGCTGGTGTGACAAGGCTGGATAGGGCTCTAAACAACCTGATGTAGTAGAAGGTGTCCCTGCCCATGGCAGGGGGACTTAAACTAGATGATCTTGAAGGTCCTTTCCAACCCAAACCACTCCATGGTTCTATGAGTTTTCCCTTTTCTGCTCATTTGTCATGATGTCAAGCACTGCCAGGGAAGCAGCAAAGCAGTTCCACAACAGAGCAGCACACTCCCTGACCCTGTTTCAGTACACAAACCTGGGAAACCACTAATAAAAAGGAGAGGTGAGGGACAAGAGCAAGAGTTCAATTGCAGGTTGAAACATCTGGCTGCAAACAGAGGGTTGGCTGCAGATGTAGAAGGCTGTTTGGAACAGACAAGAAAAACCCATCAGAAATGGAAAACAGGCAGGTTCCTGTACACCTCCCACGTGACTTCATTCTGCTGCTCAGGGAAAAGAACAATTCTGACATTGGATAATAACCCTGACCAATTACAGGGTCTGCGTAGGCATCCCTTGGCTGCTCTGACAAACAAGTGCAAACCTAGACAGCAGGGATTTTCCACTTATGAAAGGAACTAAAAAAAAGTGTAATCAGTTTTTGTAATCACCTTCTCATCTAGAAGTCTTCCAGGCATTGACAGAACCGTTAAAATGACAAAAAAAGAAAACAAAATACCCCAAGCCAAGCAGCCAGTCTGTGCTCAACAGCAGCAACTGTGGTTACTCTCAACAACCAGTGTGGAAGCACAGCTGAAGCATAAAGTGCCACTTTAAATGATGGGCGATTTTACAAGGCTAGAACACCACAGGAAGGCCAATAAGGGTTGTCCTGGTCATGTAGGCAGAGTCATATTCATCTGGATTACTGCAGCTCTGACTGTTGCTTCTGAGGGTTTTCTAGAGACAGTCTGCTGTACTTACATTATCATCTAATAAATACGGTGGTACCTGGGGTAATCTGAATTCCTCTGATGCTGTTTTGATACTCACTTTTAGTTCACCACGAAAAGAGCACATACCAGGGTATGACACAGTAAGCACCATCTCACAGGAACCACAGAAGAAATGGCCCTAAAGAGAACTCACTGGAGTATTTTTTCCACCTGCTTTTTTGGAATAATTTTATGCCTCTTTCTTAGATTTTAAATTCCCAGGTATAATTTCCATTAACAAATGTTATTTTTGGTTTATGCAGTAGAAGGAAAAAGAGGTTTTGAGTCTTTGAGAAGAAAATGTGGCC
The DNA here is from genome assembly GCA_013400635.1 of Hypocryptadius cinnamomeus. NCBI lineage: Eukaryota > Metazoa > Chordata > Aves > Passeriformes > Zosteropidae > Hypocryptadius > Hypocryptadius cinnamomeus. The sequence continues at coordinate 47,827 of VYZP01033714.1, forward strand.
ATTATGCTATCTTTAAACAGAGGCTGTTTTTTCCTATCCAGCCTCTCAGTCCGAGGAGGACTCTTTAAATCAACACTCCCAGAATTGTAACTTACAGATCTGGAAGCCATTGTGCAAAAAGAAAAATAAGCATCAATTCTGTTTTCACCTGCCAAATAGCTGACGAGAAATTTGCAAGTCAACAAATGTGTCTGTTTCTGTTCAGGTCAGTATAGTACTGTTTAACAAGCAAGAATTCATTATAGTCCTGTTTTTTCCGTAAAAGAGTAGGCCAACTTTTACAACCTTTAGGCAAAAAAAAAATAAACTTTCTCTCACTCTGTAAGGAATTAATGGGAGTTTTATGTCCATGAGGCTTGACCAACTGTAAGACTGTCAAACAAGGACTTAAAGAAGCTTTGTATAATCACTATTTACCCACCTAAATAAGCAGAGTAAATTCAGAGTAAATAAAATGCAGAACTTAGGGACCCTTTTTCTGACAGGACTCATCCTTGTGCACAAGAGCTCTGGGATCAATGTTGCCCCTTTCCAGTTTACAGGACCAGTCTTCCCAGTTCTCAGAGTCCAGCAAATCTGCTGACATAGTTGCTGACATACTTCCAAGATCGGGTGGTGGAAAAAGAGGCCATAGCAGCAGCAGTTACTATGAAAACAAGCCGGGGAACTATTTCCATCTCTTTCATCCCTGTGTCTAAACTTTGTATGCTGTTACCACTCAGGAAAGGTTTTTGTTTCCTCCTGTCCTCTCTGCAGTTTACATATTGCACACATAGTGATGTTGCATGATTTGCCTCATGCCACAATCTGGGGTCTCTACAGCTTCCAATCTTCCCTTCTGTCTCAGGTCACAAGATGTGACTAGGGGGGTGTATTCTATTGCCACCTGTTAGAGGTGGAGCAGTTATCTTCTGTTAATTGGGCAGTTTTTCTTTATCTCTTCCACAACCCATCCTCCCTATAGGAAATATCTTCTGTTAATGGGCCATTGAGTGTCCTTGCACGGCTGATAAAATTCCATCATCCCATTGGGAGATGCTCCGCCCAGAGGGAGGAGCCAAGCATTCCTACCTGGATATAATCTGAAATTTGGAACACCACAGGCATTCCCTGTGGATCCCTTTTCCACTGGATTCCCAGAGGAGTAGCTTTTTTCTCCACTGGATTCCCAGAGGAAGACCAGGCCTGTCTACACCACCACTGGCCCTTCAGAGGAAAACGCCACCCTTCTACAGGATCACTGCTCCAACAGAACCACACCTGGCACTGCATGAGGGCTGCAGCCACCATTTCAATTGGAATGCCTTCCTCAACACCCTGACCCACAGGGTGTCAGGCTGTATTCTGAAAACCACTCTGTCAGTGGTTTGTTTTGTACTATTGCACTTGTATTTTTATTTTCCTAGTAAAGAACTGTTATTCCTATTCCCATATCTTTGCCTGACAGCCCCTTAATTTCAAATTTATAATAATTTGGAGGGAGGGGGTTTATGTTTTCCATTTCAAGGGAGGTTCCTGCCTTCCTTAGCAGACTCCTGTCCTTTCAAACCAAGATAACTTCCTAAAGCTTTCTGGAATGGTTCTCCTAGCACAAGAGATGTGTTCCATCACCACATGTTGAACATGTTTACTCCCTCGGCCTGTCAAGTATTAGACCTTGACCCTAAATCTGTGAGAATTCTTAATGGTCCAACTCATCTACGGTGAACGCAAGAGAGCGATGCTGTGGAGGCACCTTCTTCTCACCCAGTCATGGGTAAGAATCATCCACTGGTTTGGTTTGGAAGGGGCCTTAAGGATCATCTCATTCCACTCTCCTGTCATGGTCAGGGACACCTTCCA
>VYZP01033715.1:1861-19753 GCA_013400635.1 Hypocryptadius cinnamomeus
GAAAGCTGGTAAATAATTAGCATAGAGCTGTTTATTACAGTGATTGAGACGTGTGACTTGGACGAAGTTCTTGTTTTGTTTTTAACCTTAAAATGGGCTTGCAAAACAGACCACTGTCATCTGCATCAGGACCAGAACCCTTTTGCCTCTTTTAATGCCCATTTATGTTGCTTGAATTAATTGCATATCTAAGATTTGAGTTGCCATACATGGGCCTACAAATTCTTGTGAAATTCTTCAAGTGATATTGGTGGAGGGTTGCAGACCCAAGGAAATTTGGGGACCCAAGTGTGTCCCATGCAAGTATTTGCCTTCTGATTAGAGTATGATGGGATATCCAGTCCTGTATTTATTCTTTCTAGGAGCCTTGTGGTCATTTGAAGACTGGTTATGATGAGCAGCTGAGACGGAAGCCGGAGCAATGGGCACAGTACCACACACAGAAAACTCCTCTGGTATCGTCAACCCTTCCTATGGCAACACCATCTCCAACACCACCCTCTCCTCTCTTCAGTGTAGATTTCAGCACAGAGGTGGGAAGCCAAAGAACCTCTTTATTTTCCCTTCCTGTTTCTGTAAGATGCCATTTAATATTTCTAGGAAAGATTTTCTACCTGCCATTTATTGTTCATAAAATTAAGTTAATTTTCTAGCAAAAGGAAAGTGGTATCTAATAATGATGCTATTCAGTTTGGTATTAAGGTGATGCGTAACATGACCGCAGAAAAAAGGTCAAGAAGTGAAGTGATTAAATTCAACTTCACTAAATTAAATGTAATTTTATTGAACTCACTTTGTGAACCTCCAGGTTTTTGTGTAGGGAACAGCAGTTGTGCTTTCCATTAAAAAGTACATTGCCTTTGATAGTCCAAATGGCTTGACTTGATGAGTAACCTTGAATCAAACTTCAAGTGCTTATCAAGTCTCAAAGAATGCATTCCCTTAAAAGTGGAAAAAAAGCACTGGTAGGACATTGTGTACTTCTGTGATAAGTCCTGTAAAGAAGGGGAACTCAAGAAATAGCAATAGTGCACTTTTGAAAAAAAAAAAAAAAGGCAAGATAAAATACTTTATCTCTCTAAATGAGATGAGTCCAAAAAACCGGTTTGAAAACCACTGTGCCAAGCACTCTTAGCTGTGGTTTGAGTTTTGTTGGTGATATTTGAGATGTTAAGAATAATTATTCAGATCAGATCTTGTAGGTGTACCTGAAGTGCCTTATGCATGTATTCAAGGTGGATCAGGATTTAGTCATTTTCACCCAGGTTGGAGGGTTGTAAGTTGTAGTTTTATTTAGCACTGGCTAATATTTTAAAGGAAAATGCACGGCTTCCTCTCATTTAAGTTACTGTAGATATTTGCCTAAAGAAACCTGACACTAACACAGATTCCAGTCTCGCATCTTGGCAGGCCAGGCAATTATTTGTATGGCAAAGTTTGCCCTCTGACAGCTGCCAGGGGCACTGTTTCAAAATTTGACAAAACAGCTTATGTTGTCCCCAAGTCAAGTCTTGAATATGGCTGGAACTCCTTGATTGACTTTTGAGATACATTTACTGCTATTTAATTAAATTATGTTCTCATTTTAAAACTGAATTCCCTGTTTTTATTATTCACTGCTTATTTATTCCCTTTTCTGTAGTTCTCAGAGAGTGTCAGTGATTTGAGTGGAACTAAATTTGAGGAAGACCATCTCTCTCACTATTCACCGTGGTCTTGTGGCACTATTGGCTCTTGTATAAATGCTATCGACTCAGAGCCCAAGGATGTGATTGCCAATTCCAATGCCGTGTTAATGGTAGGGGTTTTCTGCATGTTCTCTCGTTAGTGTGTTGATCCTTCCATGCTGAAGTGTCTTCTGTTTGGTTAAACCAGCCTTTAAAAAAAAAAAGGTCATCGCTTCCATTAATAGTATTTTAAAGTAGTTCTGCTCATAAGTTGTTTGGAATATCCTTTCCCAGTTTTGTAAATAGGCAACTATAATGAGAAAGTTAGTGGCCAGCTGAAGAATGTGCATAACCTCAAATGAGTCCATGTATCTCCTGTCTCCTGAACATGTAGGATTTGGACAGTGGGGACGTTAAAAGGAGAGTGCATTTATTTGAAACACAGAGAAGGGCAAAAGAGGAAGATCCTATAATCCCGTTCAGCGATGGACCCATCATCTCCAAGTGGGGTGCAATCTCCAGGTCATCCCGCACAGGTTATCACACAACAGATCCAATCCAGGCCACTGCTTCCCAAGGAAGTGCTACTAAGCCCATCAGTGTATCAGGTACAACTTCAGCCTTTGTGTGACAAGAATTCATCATTTATGCACACCATGAGCATTTCATCCTGTTTGTGCTTACTGCAGCTATGAAATGCAAAGAGCTAAAGAACATGTATGTCCCACAGAAGAGCAGAGAAGATAGTGAATGCTGTCTTAATTCTTTTGCAGATTATGTCCCTTATGTCAATGCTGTAGACTCAAGATGGAGTGCCTATGGCTCGGATTCTGCCTCCTCAGCACGTTATGCGGAACGGTACGGACTCCTTCCTGAGCTCTGTTCACAGCTTTTCCTGTAGCTTGCAGTTCTTCAAAGTCCTCTGTGTGTGTGTGGGGAATCTGGAATGTCTATTAATAGATGTTCTTAATTTTAAAGTAAAAGACTTTTTTACCTATCCAGCATAAAGCCTTGGAAAAAACTAGGTTAAAACTTGTGTAGTCTTTAATACTTAATGCAGTTAATAGTGCACAATTACTAGCAGTGTATCCCTTGAGAGACCTATCAAAGAACTGGAGTCAGGCACTGCCAAGTTGTCATGTCAAAATCTTGAGTAGTTTCAGGTTTTCTTGCCACATCTTACCCGTGTATAAAATAAGGATGTTTGCTTCATACAATGCCTTGAAGTATTATGAGCCACAGTGAAGATGAAGAACACATTGTCTAGTTTCTATCCAAAAATCTGACATTGATAGACTAATGAAGTTATGGGGTGTTTGATTTAGAGAACTTCTTTTAATTCCTAGTTTTGCCTTCTTTCTTTTAAAGGGACAGGTTCATAGTTACAGATTTGTCTGGTCACAGAAAGCATTCCAGCACTGGAGATCTACTGAGTATTGAATTACAGCAGGTAAGACCAGTTATTATACCATGAGGGTTTTTTAATTTAAAAGAAATTGTTTAGTAAAGTGCTTTTAAATAGATTTCCTTAGTGTAGCTGACTGACTGCACATGGTTTAGATGTAGTGTTTGGTAACTGAGCTGTTTCTTTCCATAGGCCAAAAGCAACTCCTTACTCCTTCAGAGAGAGGCAAATGCACTTGCCATGCAGCAGAAGTGGAATTCTCTAGATGAAGGCAGTCGTCTTACCTTAAACCTTTTAAGCAAGGAAATTGATTTGAGGAATGGTGAGGTAAAGAAAGGGGTAATTGGGATGAAACAAATCTTGGAGGGTGTTTATATATATAGAAGTGCATGAATTTTAACTAAGAGTTGAAACTTGGTTTTAACACTCCCAAATATTTATAGCACATTGTTTGCAAGCTGAGTTGCTGTTGTTGCAATCAGTTATTTCCCTGAGATTAGGCAGGTGCACCTGCTATGCTGCTGCTCCAAACATGCATTTACAGAGTGGGAAGAATGTGACAAACATTTTCATGCTGTCATTAGTTTTTGTCCAGTTGTCCGTGTTATAAATTTAAACATTTTGTCAATGAACTCAAATTTCTTTAGTATTCATTTTATCTGTCTCAGTACTTTATTGTGAATCAATTTAGCCTTGTATCCTATATTGTCCATGCCTGAAGTTCATTTTTGTCTGACTAGCTCTCTTGTATTGTATTGTGTACTAGAAATGCATCTTCTGTTTTCACTTTAATTCTCCAGTGTTGTGTGAAGCCAGTGAAAAGCTGAGAGAGAACATATTAATTCTTTTTTAGAGAATTTATTTAGAGAACATATTAATTCTTTTTTTAGACTGATTATCCTGAAGACTGTGCAGACACAAAGCCAGACCGAGACATTGAATTGGAGCTGTCAGCCCTCGATACAGACGAACCTGATGGGCAAGGGGAACAGATCGAAGTGAGTAACAATTGGGTCTTTTCATTAGTCTTTATAGATTAGTATGTTGATAGCAAAGCCTTTTGGTTTTAGTCCTAGTAATGACATCCAGCACTTCCCTTATTTAGCACTTGGGGTCTTGTACTTCTCACTCATATACCTGGCAGTTAATACTAGTGAAGTTAAAAACAGCTCACAGTTTATACTGCTCTTGTCATTCACAGCCATCTTTGAACAATTGGCTTTTCCTTTAGTAAAATGTGGTAGACATTCCAATAGTATGACATAAAATTAAGGAGTTTTATGACTGGACTCCTGTTTCCATTAGCACAATGTGGTGGAACTTAATAGGAAAATGTAAAGCTGGTAGGGACAGAGTTGATGGGCATTTCTCCTTCTCTCTTGTAGGAGATTCTGGACATACAGCTAGGGATTAGCTCCCAAGAGGATCAGCTGCTCAATGGAACAACCGTAGAGAACGGGCATCTGCTAAAGCAGCACCAGAAGGAATCTATGGAACAGAAGAGACAAAGTTTAGGTGAAGACCTTGTGATTCTGTGAGTGTTAGACAAACAGCAGTGTCTGCCAGTGTTAGACAAACAGGAGCATCAGAATAGTGGAAGCATGGTTGTGTAAGGATGAACTACGTACCTGCTCAGACTTGGATTAGACATCTGTATTGTTTGTACATGGTGGAGTGAGAAGAACCTGTTAAGAAATAGAATTAGGCCACAAAGCTGAAAGTCCCAGGCTGGTACCATTGTTCGTATGCATCGTTGTAATCGTACACACTGAAACGTGTCACAGCTGTTCAAAATACCTTTCACAGTCAGTAAGCAAAAAATGCAGAATATTTTTATAGTTAACAGAAATTAAGAAAAACTTCAAAAGGTTAAATGGCGGACTGTTTGCACAAATCTCCATGGAGAGGTAGATTTTGAAATACACTATTTTAGGTTTATATGTTCTGTAGTCTTTAATGAGTAAAGCAGCCTTTGAAAATGAGGCAGACTACTTNCATGCATTTCCTGTGGACTCTTTGATACTTCAAGCCCCTCTCGCATTAGCATTCTGAAGAAAAAAAAACTTACTTTAGTAGGGTAAGGCGTTCACTTTCCACAAATGAATGGAATTTGGACATTGTTTTACTTAAGCTTAAAGCAGCTTTTTATGAGTTTGTAGCAATCCGGTGCGGTATCTGAGCCATTCTTGTTGAAAATGGCTTCTGTAGAAAACTAACAACTCAGTTATTTAAACTAGCAGGATCCTACGATGATACATCTAGTGAAAGGAAGACTAACTTATTTGTCTCTATTTTGTTTCACGAGAGAAGAACTTTTGTCTTGTTGCAGCTGCTTTTTCTTTAGTTGTGGAACTTTGCATGGAGTCTTGTTTCCTGTTGGAAGACTGAGAGGTGGAGATTTGGACTTGAGGCTTTTACAGGGTTAACACACCATTAGCTTTGCACTGCTATGTTATTTGCAGGTCTGTGGGGCAGTGCTTTGCTGCAGCTTTTGGTTTCCATTCCCCCCAGTTTATGCTTTAGTACTGTAGATACACATACACAGGCTACTTGTCCAAGTAAAGTTATCAGAAGTAAATCAAGTGCCTGAGTCCTCCAGCTAATGTACTAGGTATTGATTTCCCCAAGCTACACATGAAACAATTTTCAACGATTTTGAGAGGTTATGCACTAATGTAACAGCAGTTTTGGGTTTTTTTTCTTATTTTTCTTTTTTTCGTTAATAGTTCTCAACTTGGAGATTATAGGATCCAGATGACTTGGCAAAAAGTATCAGGTGCTCTTGGCTTTCCTTTGAAAACCCTGTATCTAGTGTTTGCACTGACTAACAAGATGGTATTGCTGTTTTTTGTACTGTTTTGTTTTAATTTAAACTAAATATTGGGAATTTAAGGTGGTTGTAATTACCTTTGTTAAATGTTGTTAATCATAATCTTGTATTCAGGTTTAATTTTCGTTTATTCAGTGGCAACTTATTTTCAAAGACCTTGAAAATACAATGAGATAGCATTATCTGACCTTCAGAGTGCTGAAAACTGTATGAATTTATGCCCTGTTAAGAGGTGACTGAGAATCATGTTAGACATGTCAACTGAAAATTGGTTTTCATAAATACACATGNACCATTGTTCGTATGCATCGTTGTAATCGTACACACTGAAACGTGTCACAGCTGTTCAAAATACCTTTCACAGTCAGTAAGCAAAAAATGCAGAATATTTTTATAGTTAACAGAAATTAAGAAAAACTTCAAAAGGTTAAATGGCGGACTGTTTGCACAAATCTCCATGGAGAGGTAGATTTTGAAATACACTATTTTAGGTTTATATGTTCTGTAGTCTTTAATGAGTAAAGCAGCCTTTGAAAATGAGGCAGACTACTTTAACATCTCGAGCGTACCATTCCAGAGGAAGATGTTTAGCCTGTTGCTAAAAATGAGTTTGTCAGTATTTATTTAATGCACACAATTCAGTTCCGGATACTTGTGCATGTCCTTGTTTAATATTTGTGTAACTTATTTTTCTCCTCAGGGAGGAGCAGAAAACAATCCTGCCCGTAACTTCTTGCTTCAGTCAGCCGATCACAACATCTGTTAGCAATGCAAGCTGCCTGCCCATCAGCACATCAGTCAGTGTTGGCAGCCTCATTTTGAAAACTGCTCACATTATGTCTGAGGATAAAAATGACTTTTTAAAGCCTGTTGCAAATGGCAGGATGGTTAACAGCTGAAAGGCATTCATCTTTCCAGCTTGTGACCACACCATGGAAGCATTTACACTAGCTTNTTGGTTTCCATTCCCCCCAGTTTATGCTTTAGTACTGTAGATACACATACACAGGCTACTTGTCCAAGTAAAGTTATCAGAAGTAAATCAAGTGCCTGAGTCCTCCAGCTAATGTACTAGGTATTGATTTCCCCAAGCTACACATGAAACAATTTTCAACGATTTTGAGAGGTTATGCACTAATGTAACAGCAGTTTTGGGTTTTTTTTTCTTTTTTTTCTTTTTTTCGTTAATAGTTCTCAACTTGGAGATTATAGGATCCAGATGACTTGGCAAAAAGTATCAGGTGCTCTTGGCTTTCCTTTGAAAACCCTGTATCTAGTGTTTGCACTGACTAACAAGATGGTATTGCTGTTTTTTGTACTGTTTTGTTTTAATTTAAACTAAATATTGGGAATTTAAGGTGGTTGTAATTACCTTTGTTAAATGTTGTTAATCATAATCTTGTATTCAGGTTTAATTTTCGTTTATTCAGTGGCAACTTATTTTCAAAGACCTTGAAAATACAATGAGATAGCATTATCTGACCTTCAGAGTGCTGAAAACTGTATGAATTTATGCCCTGTTAAGAGGTGACTGAGAATCATGTTAGACATGTCAACTGAAAATTGGTTTTCATAAATACACATGAACTAGAGCCCTGGGCATATTTTTTTGAGAAGCTTAAAAATCTACTTTTTTTTCTTTTAAGAAAGCAGGACTCTCCCTCCTGATGATTACTCTCTTCTTGTTTGTCCTCTTACTTTTCTTTGTGACAAGTTTTACATTTTTTTATGTTTTTATTAACTTCTGTGAAGTTGTTTACTCTGAAAATTGTACTGGAATATTTTAAGCCAAGCTGATCTTTCACCAGGTGTACTGCATGTAAGGGCTTTTCCTGCTAGCAAAATGCTTAAAGAGGATCATGTTACTGGTCGTCTGAGTTGTTATTTTACAAAATCACAGCTATGTGGTCGGGTAAGATTTTGATAACTGTTTTGTGCACGCTTCTGGGGGGTGGGGGTTGGCATTTCCCTGAGGGTTACTGATTAGACTAAGTAAATATTGGTGTTTGATATCTCTCCTAACGAACCTGTCCATGAAATAATTATGTTGTAAATATACCTGCAAATCCAAGGGTTAGTTTTGATATTCTGGTGTCAGTATGGAAGATCTTACACATCTATTTAATACTCCAATGTCAAGGAATGTATGTAGAAAAACAGTCAAGTAGTCTTTTCTTAGTTTCCTTTGGCTGTTGCTGTACCTTCTCCAGCCAGTGCCACCTCACTCTAGGGTTAGACTGACGCTTCTTTCACTCGCTACGTGAAGTGAATGGATACAAGAACCAGACCACCTTTGTCACCTTAACTTATTTCCTATTGATGTTAACTTTAACTTAGAATGTTAGACATAAATATGATTGTTGTATATTTTATACCAAGACCATTCTGTAAATACGAATTTATATTACTTTTGAAATGCTTCTGAGATACTATTATTTGCTGTACAATGTAATTCCAAAACAGATATGCAAACAAGTATGTCTCTTTCATGGATATTTAAACAGTGAGATCTTCCATGTTGAAGGTGATGTAATTTTTTTAAAAGATTTTTAAATTTTAAATTGCTATTTTGTTACAAAAATAGAGAAAATATAAAGGTTTGAGAAGTCCTTATTTGCCCTCAGGGAAAGAGCCCTCTGTGCACCAGAACTCCACAGAACATCTTCAGCATGATCTGAGGGTGAATATATACTACATAAATTGATTGTGTATTTACCTTAACTTTTTAATTTTAAAATGGCAATTTTAAAAACTTGGTTGTGCTCTGCTGGAGGGGGTTGGGATAAGCTGCTTACACACATTTGCCTGTTTGTCCAGTGAAATAAGCCTGACATATTCCTGCCAAGGTCTTGGCATATTTAAGAACAAGTGTATCTCTAGACTCTTGTCTGCAGCAGGAGGTCCCATGATAGAGCAGTTCTCTAGGATGACCATACACTTCATATGGAAAGTTGGCTCTCAACTGAGGCTAGAGTTTTCTAGTTGAATTTTTAACCTATAATGACAGGCAAAAGAATTATTTGAGGGTTTAACAGCATGCTGGCTTTGTCTTATGGTTTTAACACTGACTGTGTGGTTTTTGCCACCAGACTAATGCCCTCCAGTGCCCTAACAGGGAGAAGAAGCTGCAGGTGGGAACACCTGGCTCTGGCTTCCTTCTTTGTTGAAATTTCAGCCCTTGACCCCTTACAAACAAGTATGTATTCATTTGTTAATTGTAAATCAGGTGCCTTTGGGCTATGGAAGGGCTTATTTTCTGACACTGAGAGAGTGACTTACCTTTGTGTGTCAATAGCAGTGATGCCCATTTAGGTTTTGGCCTAATTTACTGTGCTGTCAGAAAAGAAGGCCCGGAGCAGATCGGGGAAAGAGATTGGCTCTTTTGCTTTGCTTGGACAAGCATTTTGGGTTGGTTTGGTTTGGTTTTTTTTTTTTTTTTTTTTTTCCCCATTAGGGGTACAGCAGGGATTTCACATGCAAGAGAGACAGGAATTATTAGTATCTAAGTTAATTGTGTTGCCTCACTACCTGGATTCATTCCTTGGTTTGCCTCATTTCCCACATAGGTCTTAAAAAGAGACTAATGCTTGTGCTGGGAGAATGCTTGTGTGAGAAAATAACTATCTGTACATTCTTAACATATACTTAGAGCAGAGTGATTGCCCTGCTACTGATATTTTGTTCCTGTAAACAGGTGACAAGAAATGAATCTTAGTGTTTATGCAGATTTTGCATTGTAGAATGTATACTAGACCCTTCAAAGGCAAGGTTAGACTCTTTGCAAAGCAAACTGGCGTTGGTTCTTGGTAGTCTAGTACAGGGACACTAAAGTTTGGCATTTGATTTAGGAAAAAGAAAACAGTTGCACACAGCTGATTATGTTAAATAAGCTCTTAATTAAGCTCTTTGTAGAAGTCTAATTTGGAAGGTTTTAGTGCTTTGATAACTCAATTGAAATTTTAATTTCTCCTGTACTCAAGAGCTGAATGCTGTTCTTGTATAATAGTGTACTAGGCTGGATGAGGTACAAAATAATGCACAGTGGTCAGAAACAGCTGAGGAAAGAACGCTTAAAATAACTCAATCTAAACTCAGAATAGTTCCAAACATTGGTTTTGTTTGCTTTTTTAAAGCACAAGTTGTCATTTGTACCTGTTGCTGTACATAAACACTGTATGCCAGCAGCTCCTTGATCATATTTGTGAACAGACTTTTCATTATTAGACTGGTATTAAAGGAAGGTGTTGAATTTGAGAGTGTAACAAAATGAGAAATGATCAGATGATCTATAGGATGTAAAAGTCCATTTTTATGTTGTAGTTTAATCCCTTTGTTAGGAAGTTCCCTCTCATTGAGGGACCTCTTCTGCAAGCAGAACACAATAAATGTGCTTTTTTAAATGACCCAATTTCCCAGTATAAATGAACAGCTGACTTTGGCAGTAGTCATCCCCCTGTATCTCTTTGCTGGCAAGGGAGCAGGACAAGGGTGGGAAGAAACCCCAAAACTGTCACTGATGAAATGAAACAAATCTGAATAATCAAAGTGCCCAATGCCCAAACATAATTCACCCCATTATTTAAGGATGCTTGTGGAAGCTTTTAATCACTCAAGATTCTGCTGTAAAAGCTGAAATAAAGCAGAGCCTGGCTGCGTTTCTTACTGCCAAAAGCCAAGGTCATTTGCACATAGCCCATGGATTTCTCCAGAGTAGATCTCCGTTACCCAAGGCATGGGAATGCATGCGTTTTCTTAGCTGGGCAAACAAGTACATTATACAGTAGTTGTGATACAACACACGTGGCTTTGATTTGTACTGCACATACCCACTGTACAGCCACTCCGAAGTATTGTGGTTAGCTTGCAGCATCTGCTGTCGCATTGATACTGTTTACTGCGTATTCTTTTCCCTGGAAGTTTTAAAGAAAATTTTTTTTTTCTTGTTGCATTGATTACATTTTATAAATTTGCTTAGCTGGAAAGTTTGGGAAAAGAGGCCTGTTTGTCAATTGTACAACCGATTGTGAAGCTCTAGTGTGAATATTTTTACGTCTGTATTAGACATTTTCTTTGCAAATCTATTGTTCGATTGAAATGTAAATGAAATAAAAGATGGTGTACACCCATCATGTATAAAGCAGGCACCATCGCTACGATGGATTTAATGCTCATTTTTATGGCGCATTCTCAGCTTCTATTTAAAACTATAATTTAAAGAAAAAAAAAATCTGTAAAATGAAATGGGGATATATGGGGGAGTAAATTCTATTCCGTTTATTTCGGTTTTGATTCCCAATGGTAATGTTTCCCTTCGTGTTAGAGTAGGGGGGTCCCGGCGGGGCCCGTGTGTCGCTGTAGCACTGACGTGCAGAGGTTGTAGCTTTGGCTGGGCACGGATAGAGCATCCCGGTTCGGTGTTTGAGAGACTCGATGGAAGAAGTTTGCAGTATTGACATGTATTTGCATGCACGAATAAAAATTATTTGTCCACCTTAACGGACTGTTTGTCGTCAGCGGGGGCTGGGGAGGTCCGTGGGGAGCGGAGGGAGCGGAGCCACTCCGGGCTGGGCGGAGCGGGGCCGGTGCCGGTGCCGTTCCCTGGGCGGGCGGTCNACCGGCCCCAACCAAACCCAGGTCCCGCCCCAGGCCCGGCCCCGCTGCGGGGCGGTCCCGGTAATCCCGGGCCATCTGGCGCTGTAATCGGCTAAATCTGGGGTTAGATCCCGCAGAACCTGCGGCGTCCGGCAGGAAAACCGGGAACCGGGCTGTGTCCGTGGACAGGAAAACCGGGAGCCGGGCTGTGTCCGTGGGCTGGAAAACCGGGAGCCGGGCTGTGTCCGTGGACAGGAAAACCGGGAGCCGGGCTGTGTCCGTGGACAGGAAAACCGGGAGCCGGGCTGTGTCCGTGGACAGGAAAACCGGGAGCCGGGCTGTGTCACACGGCCTGAGCTGGCTGGGAGACCCTGCACCATCGAGCGTGAGCCCACATCAACTGATCTGATTAAAATTTCTTCTTCCAGGTCTTCGTAGAAGCTTGTCTCTGAAAGATTGGAAAGGGGTACAGGTCAGAACACTTTAATTTGCTTAATTACGTTGATATTTTTTCAGCTCAAATAAATTGTTAAATAATGCAGATAATACTCAGTAGCTGGGAGTCGGCCTGATGGAACTGTCCAGTGAGGCTCTGAGGTTTTAAAATGAGTTTTAAATTGTGGTTTAAGAATGAACCCAGGTGACTGACTGCATCGAGGGCTGTTTGACAGTGGGCTGTGTTCTCCTGGGGTTAGAAACTGCTCTGAGGAAATAAAGGACCATCGTGATGCATGTTTGAATAGAAATGCATCCTCTCTTTTGTTACTTTATTTTTAGAGCACAATGACTACTGCGGATGATAAACTGCTTGGTGAGAAGCTGCAGTATTATTACAGCAGCAGTGAGGGTGAGGATGAAGACAGTGAGAAGGAGGATAAAGAAGGGGAGAGCAGCATTCCTGAATGTGTAGGCGAGGTGGAGCTCAGCAGTGATGGCAGCGCTGTCAACACAGGTATCATCATATCAATGTACTTCTTTTGTAAATCCTTTGTTTGTTGGAAATTTTGTTTCTTCTAAAACTTTTTTTTGAAATTAAATTCCTGGGTTTATGCATATTTGAGTCAGAGGGTGATCAATGCCTAGCTGTTGTCTAACCTTATTTTTAATAGCTATTCTTTTTTTAATGTTTGACTTCTCCTCTGAGAGAATTCAAATTCAGCATCCTATCTGAAGCAGTCAGGCTTTGGATAGAAAGCTGAGACAAGGCTGATTTGTACAATTTTGATGATAATATATCATTATTTTTGTTCTGATGGAAGCCATGCTAACAATAGGGGAACTCTTGTGGGCTGGTGGTTCTATTTCAAGAGCACAGATATTAATCTTTGGGACAATTACAAGAGTAGCCTAGTTAAACAAATTATAGCCTTCTCACTAAAAAAAAAAATAGAAACTCAAGGACATGCAAATGGCAAATGACTTATTTCAATGTTTTGCATTGAAAAATACATTTTGCATAAACAAAAACGTTTATGGCAGGGTCACTGTTTTACTGATTTATAAATTATTCCTTGATTGTAAATGGTAGGTAAAATTTTGTCTTTTTTACACTAAATGGCTCCACACTTATTTGCAGGTCCCAAGGGAGTGATCAATGACTGGCGAAGATTTAAGCAGCTGGAGACGGAGCAGCGGCAGGAGCAGCGCAGGGAGATGGAGAGGCTCATTAAGAAGCTGTCCATGACCTGCAGGTCTCACTTGGATGACGAGGCTGATCAGCAGAAGCAGAAGGAGCTTCAGGAAAAGATCAATGGAAAGGTAGGGTGGCACGAAGGAATTAAAATGCCACTTAAGTATTTAACAGTTTTGTTTGCCTGTGATGACAAATAAGTGACTTAGCTGCAATACCAAAGAAGTCAAAAAGCTTTTTCCAGATTTCTCATCTGTTGATCAAGTCACCTTCAAGGGATTAATATGAAGAGTTGTCCAGCAAAATTATGAATGCTGCCTCCCCTGCCTGAAACTAGGAGCCCTTATTAGTATTTAGTATTAATAATTAGTATTAAGTATTAATTTAATATTTAGTAAGTGGGTGTTGAGAATTTAACTCTGAGCTCCAGAAATTGCATACATTGGATGTAGTGAATGGTTTTAATCAGCTGGGCTGTTAACTAGCCCTGAGTTGTAGTCAGAGAAGTTACTAATTTGCAGACATGTCTGTGCCTTCAGATGATGAAAGTTGGCTGTGCTCTCCTGTATCTTGAGTGATGCAAGTAAGTTTAATGGAAGCAAGTGAACAGATGCAAAATACATAAAATCCTGTTAATTTCAATTCCACAGGCACGATGGTGCCACAAAATATTAACTGAAAAGCTAAATAAAAAGCTGATGAGAAAGAAGCTCATCTTAGGTCGGTCACAGTTTCCAAATCAGCGCTCCCGGCTCGGTGAAAGCACATGGCCACCATTAACCTGGATTAAAGTGGGAGCATGGAGCAGCCACTTGTGTTATTAGTGCAGCTTGTGGAAACTGGAATACCCAGGGCTGAAATCGCTGCTCCCACTGGACATGGTTTCTAATTAGATCAGAATGGAGTGTAATACACAGGGTGCTTGAGCCTTCATGGGTTGCACTTTGCTGTTATTAAAGATGAGTGACCCACATTAATCCTCCTGATTTATGTTCTCATTATGTAAGTGACCCATATAGTGGTGCAGATGTTTTTCAGGAATCTGTGTGTTTTTTAGATGACTTTACAGGAATACAGCATGATCCACAATGATGAGGATGATGAGGAATTCTTGCAGCGCTACAGGAAGCAGCGGATGGAGGAGATGAGGCAGCAGTTGTACAGTGGGCAGCAATTCAAGCAGGTGTTTGAGATCACCAGTGGGGAAGCATTTCTGGACACCGTGGACAAAGAGCATAAGAGCACACTGATCATGATCCATATTTATGAAGATGATATCCCTGGCACTGAATCTCTGAATGGCTGCATGATCTGCCTGGCTGCTGAGTACCCAACAGTGAAATTCTGCAGAGTGAAGAGTTCACTCATTGGTGCCAGCACTCGCTTCACTAACAATGCCCTGCCAGCCCTGCTGGTCTACAAGGCAGGGGAGCTCATTGGCAATTTTGTGCGCATCACTGACCAGCTTGGAGAAGATTTTTTTGCTGTAGACCTGGAGGCTTTTCTGCAGGAATGTGGTTTGCTGCCAGAAAAAGACCTACTGCTCCTGACTTCTATACATAATCCATCTGCATGTTACAGTGAAGACAGTGATCTGGAAATAGACTGAGCCATTTATGCCAAGGGCCCGTAGGTGTAGTTGTGCCGTGGGATGTTCTTGTGCTAGGGATTGTTCTCTCTCCTCCATTGTGTGGGTATGTATTCCTCCCCTTCATGCACTTTGACTTTTGCTCATTAAAAATAACAACAAATTCCTAACATTTTCTTAAATTAATTCCCTATCTACAACTAAACCAGTCTCATTTCTGTGCAATTCAAATGTGTTTTACTTACCACAAAGTTCTAACACGATTCAGTCAGTTTAGGAAATTGTCTGTTGCAATGTCTCGGCGTCCTTGCACGTTTCAATTGTGATGTGGCCACCAACTCCCTAAGACAAGGGCTGAGACTGCAAATGAAAGAGTTTTTAACATTCAAGACTTACTAATCTGGAGCTGAACTGCACCAGTTAAAAGTGTGAGGTCTCATGTTCCATTCCACAGTTTGCAGTCTCCTTGCTGGGAGTATCTTGTTCTAACACTTGGCCTTAAATTTTTGTTCCTTTCTCAGTTACAAATAACGACAACCCCTGGCTTCATCCTGAAAATTGCTTTTCAGCTGGAGAGAGTTCTTCTTCCCTTAACCTTCCCTGAGACATAAATGCAATTACAGCTCTTAATACATTCTTGGGTTCTAAAATACCCATCCTTAGAGTTCATAGTAGTCACTTGATCAGAAAATGAACTCTGCCTCTTCAGAGAGACTGCCTGCTACAAAGAGCTCCAACATGTGTGATGAACAGCAGCAAGGAGAATTTTATTGGCAAAATGCAGAATTAGAACTTGAATAACCTCAGAATTTCATCCCATGCTAAAATTACTAAATCAGTGGTAAAGTTCTTTTCTGTCTGCCTTCAGTAGTAGTAAGTAGACTATCATTACCTAAATACATGACCCAATGTAATGCCATGTTTAATGATTAAATTTAATGGCAATTTTTATGTAGAGCACTTTGGAACACCAGGAAGAATTGCAAATTTGTCTGTGGATCCTAATAGGATCTTAATAAGAATGGATCTTAGGCTAGAAAAAGAAGAATTTCTAACTGTATCTATTTGAACTGTGTTTTAGAAAGTAGTATGAGCAAAAAAATAAATAATCTGTAGTTTAAAATGACTGAGTTGGCACAGATTGTAGCTGTTTTAAGGAAACTGGCAGAAATCCAGGTTTTCAAATGTGGTGAGAGATCATTTCTTTTCATCTGAGAATTGCAGAAAAAAAAACCTATGTAAGATATATGGAATTAAATCATTGAGTGTGGATATCAGCACATTTAAGGAAAATATCAAAGTAACTGTAACTCATATCCAGGATGAGATTCAGTGAAGTCTGTTGTGCAGACAGGGTGCATTTTAGCATCATCATAAAACCTGTCTTGGAGAGGAGATCAAGGCAGAGCTGTCTGCTTGAGTTACTTTGAAGTTTTATTTTTATAAAGTGCCTTTTTTTTTTTGCCCCCATGGCAGAAAAACTGTAACAGGATCAAACCCTCTCCTGCTGCTCTGTGTCCAATGACCTGGAGCAAGGTGAATCCTGGTGAGGAACCTCCTGTGCTCAGGTAGGGGAGAGGTGGTTTGCAGTGCCAGTAGCAAAGAGGAGAACAGAAAAGGTCTGAATCCAATTAATCATTGATCTGGAAGAATATACAAGCACAGGGGAGTGAGGGGAGAGAAGCTGACCCTGCTGCTTGTCCATGCACAGGCCTCACAGCTGTGAGCAGGGAGAGGAGGCTGAGCTGGGAAAAAGCTGCTGCTGCTGCTGCTTTTGCCCTTTCTTGAAGCTGAATTTTCAAGGAGTTCTATAAATAGGAGTTGAAAAAGCACTTGTCATGTAGGTGTGCAGCCTCTGGGAAATGTTCTGTTTTGGAAGGAGCGGTGCAGTGCAGGGAGGCAGCCAGGAATGGTGGGTGATCACCTGGGTTTGCTCACAGTTAATGATGTTCCAATACAAACAGCAGAGTTTGGGCACGGAATGCGAGGGCACAAGGAAGCAGGATGGTTGCTTGGCAAGGGCAGGAATGAAATCCCAGGATGAGCTCAACATGGACATTTAATCGTGGTGCCAGCATGGGTGCCAGGCAGTGCAGGACAAGATTTAGCCAGGAAAAGATTACACTGAGTTTTTCTGGCCTCCCATCTGCCTCTTCTTTGTAAAATGTTCAAAATATGCATTTGCTGAAAATCCAAACAAGTTTTCCTGTGCAGTCACTGGCCTGACTCCTGTGGCAGGGGGGCCTCCTGAGGTGGGCTGGGAGAGTCTGGAGACTCCCTCCAAGGGGGGATTGCTTTTCTCCTCCTGCTCAGTGAGTCATTGCCTCTGAGGCCACACAACCCCAGATGCATGTTTTCATTGTTGCTGCAGGAACCCAGGCAGTCCCATCCTCCTGTCCCTGTCCATCCCCACCACAGGCAAGCCGCAGCTGGGCTACTCAGAGGCATGTTTAAAAACACAGAGGATGTTCTACGAGCTGTGTTTACCAAGAGCTCAAATACAGGGTACTTCTGGCAGCACTCTTCTCTCCAGAGCACAGCAAGGAGCCCTTGCCATGGTTGGTGATGCTGGTGGCCACACTAAACACCACCATGTGTGGGTGCAAACACTGCCTTGGATGTGTCTGTACCTTGTGCTGGACAAACTGGTGATGGTGGGAGCAATTTCTGCAAGTTGCCATGGCTGGAAAACCAGCACAGAAAACAGAAGAGCTCAGCAGTGCAGGGCTGGGGGAAGCTCTGTGTGCGGGACTGTGGGTGCCTGGGACCCTGGGGGAGATTTCAATAGCGTGTTGGATGCTGTGCCTGGGGTTGGTACGTGTTGGCCCTTCAAAGAAACGATTTCAAAGCTTTTCCTGCTAGCAGGAGGGAGATGCTTTGCTGTCCTGGACTGGTTGGAAGAGGTGCCAGGTTTGCCAGCGGTGGCTGAGCAGAGCTATCCCAGTGGAACATTCCTGCTTGGCAGAGAGCAGCCAGGCTGCTCTCGGTGTGCCAGAGGGGCTCTCGTGCAGTTATCAGCTGGTCCCAAAGCAGCGCTGGCAGCCCCCGATAGCCACGAGCAAACGCAGGATGTTTGTGGTTTAACTGAAACGAGCCGAGCTTGTGCCTGTCGCCAGATGGAAGGGAAGGATGCTCGGGGCTGGAGCGGCTCCCTGCCGGGAGGGGAAGGGAAGGGAAGGG
>VYZP01033716.1:0-19777 GCA_013400635.1 Hypocryptadius cinnamomeus
GTCTCTTCACCTGTCCTCAAGAGCCCCGAGGCTTGCACTGCAACAATGCATATTACTTTACAGGCCCCTGCTAAAGTCAGTCAAACTCCATCTAAACATGAACTGACATCAACTTTAAGGTTACCCCTTCCTCTCCCTCAAAGATATGAGGGGAGGGATGTCGAAGAAGATTCCATCATAACTTCTGGGATTGGTCAACAACCTGAATTTCTGTTCTCCCTCCTTGGGACATTTATTGGGTAAGAACCTTATCCTGTTCACACTGACTGATCATGTCAAGCTAGCTTTCATTGGTGATACGAGCTTGTCTGTATATCCCTTCAAGATTGTTTTTGAAATCTCTTAACACCCCATCAGAGTCTTCTACTATCAATGTGTTTGTTAATAAAGTGTTGTTCCATACGCCGCTTAATGTGAGTCCTTTAAAGGCACTAGCAGCAGCTGGTAGCAGATAACAGAGTTGACAAAACTGACAATATTCCAAATAAAAGTGCAGGTGCATGACCCTGAGTAAATTAGTTGAACCACACTTCAATACAACAGGCTGTTCAGTGGGGTCTCTGTAATAGGGTGCTGACAGGCTGGTTGAGCACAAGGGTCTTGTCTTCCTTGCCGTGCTGAGAGATTGATCCAACATAAAGAGTTCAAGAAAAGCTGCCTTTCACATGACAAGGTGAGTCACGAAAAATGTTTAAAAGTATCAAACAGTAGAAGGAATTATTGAATATATTATAGCTTTCCAGCCCAGATAAGAGGCAAATGAAGGGATTATACAAAGATGTATAAACTCATGTATGTCACAAAGTAAATGCCTGGGAAATGCATATTTTAAGAACTGAATAACATCCAAAAAGAGAAGATGGTAGCATATAAACAATTTCTTCATTCAATGTATCTTCTACACAGAATATTGTTAAAGCTAAAAACCTACAGGGGTTCCTATATGGACGTGTAAATCCATAGCATCAAAGAAAAACAACTGTGGAGTATTAAAACCAGATTTCCACCTCCTTCAAAACAGGTCTAGCCATTTCCTGTCATTGAGCATTGCCTATCACCGGGAGCTGCAGGAGACAGTGTTATAACCTACTTGTGTTTTCATGTTCCTTTCAATATCTCACATAAATATCTACCAATATCCATGTTGAAGATTTGGTATTTATTCATTTTTTGATGTTAGAAACTAAGTCTTAGAGAGAGAAGTTGAATCCTCCAAGGTAGCACACTCAATCAACATCAGAGATAGGCAAAGAAATAACTGTCTTCTCATTGTCATCCTAGAGCTTCATCTCTGACAGAAAGAAAGCCTTGACTCTTTAAAGGATCTCTGAAACATGAGCAGATGCATTGAGTTTTTAAAAAATAAATTAAAAAATCACCAACAGAATCTGTGTGAGATAAAATGGGTTTTAAAAAATAATATGCTGCAGAGGGGAGAAAATCTGACAGCAAGCATTAAGCCTCATAAGGTGTCTTGGAGTGTGTGTATATTCTGCACACAAACACTGCCATGTATTTCTCTCTTTTTGATTAGGCTCAGCTGGATGCAGTATTCTTGATCGAGGTACAATACAAAGAAATGCTCTTTTCTCTCCCTGTGAGAATAAAAGTGTCCTTCCCTTTTTTTCCCTTTTCTCTTTTCAGCAGGTTCCTAAGTGGTCTGAATAAATCCAAAGGCCTTGGATCCCTGCTGTCTAGAGATATCAAGCATGTGAGAATTTATCTCAGCATACTATGGTATGAAAGAGGTAGTCATAAGTATTGAATAAGATCCCCCATATTTCTTTCTTTGTAAACAGTGATTTCACATCACTCTACCTAGGAGAAAAAGCCTTCTCATAACTAACAACGTGAAGATAATGACAAGCTATATGAATACAAAACCCTAGTTTCCATGATCTGAATTAAAATGTCTACACTTCTCAAAAATAATTTCAGTCTGCTGAGCACTGAAAGGTCTGCATTCATGATGATGTAAAAGACAATAGAATTTCCAAAAGTATGAAGGCAAGGAAAAGCACCTTACACTCATTATCCTTTTTGAACAAAGAGACTTTTGCTTTTGCTTGAGATACCACCAAGAAGGAAGATATTCCAAGAAGGAAAAAAGGAATAAAGACACTGCACTGTCTTCCAGAAGCACCTGCTGAAAAAAATAATGGAATCATAGAGTGGTAAGGGTTAGAAGGGACCTTAAAGGTCACCTAGTTCCAACACCCCTGCCATGGACAGGGACATATCCCACTAGACCAGGTTGCTCAGGGCCTTGTCCTAACTGGCCTTGAACATTTCCTGGGATGGGGCATCCACACCTCTGGGCAACCCGTTCTAGTGTCTCACCACTTGCACAGTAAAGAATTCCTTCCTAATATCCAGCCTAAATTTCTCCTCTTTTAGTTTGTACCCATTATTTCTTGTCCTATCACTATAGTTCCTGACAAAGAGTCCCTCTCTGCCTCCCTGTAGGACCCCTTCAAATACAGGAAGGTTGCTATGAGGTCTCCACACAAGTTTCTCTTCTCCAAGCAGAACAGCTGCGGTGCTTCAGTTCTTTACTGGTCTTTCCAGCAGTTCCACGTCCTTATTATGTGGGGACACCAGAACTGGATGCAAAAATCTGGTTGGGGTCTCACAAGAGCAGAGTAGAGGGGGAGAATCATTTCCTTCGACCCCCTGGCCATGCTCATGAATGAGGTAGTCTGCACTGCTCTACTGACTTAGAATCATATTGTTGTTATTTAATGATTGTGTTTGTGTAAAAAAATGTGCTTACTTAAAATTTAGGTGAATCACTGCAATATCACTTGTGTAACTCTGCCCATTTTACAGTGTATGTGACAATCTGTTTACAACACAAAACGGTGACCCCTTGGCATTACCGTGGCAATATCCTCAGTAAAAATCACAGAGCTTAGCTTTTCATCCCATAATAGCACAAGGGAATGTCTCTGAATGTCCTCATTATTGTTACCTTATTTGCTATATTTGCTATGGGTATAAATCCAAGAACCTAACCTACTCTATAAATGTTTTGATTCCATTACCTTTATGGTTATTTTTCAATCTGATCAGCTCTATTTGCATGGAGATAATTCAGTTAACACATTCACATTTAGCTCTTACAATCCCTCTGCTGGAAAGAAAATACTTTTCAATTACAGCTCTAGTCTTAGTTATTTACAAATATGCAGAGAGTGAAGCTAGGAAAATGCTACTGTGCTTTTGTCTACATTTTAAAAAATAAGTTTTATTGTGTTTGGGAATATTTACAACTTGTTCACTAATATAAATGCTCATCCATTCCTATTATTCTTCTTCCATATCATACCAGTCAGTTTAGAAAGATGGGCAGGAGTCAAAATTTTCCTTTGATAAAAACCCCAAACATTTGGAAAATCCCCAACCCTTCCCCAGATAAACTGAATCTTGACCATGAAGATAAAGTCAAAATTTCCTGAGAAACTTAAATATGCATGATATCATAAAATAGGAAAACAAAAACCCCTACATGCTTAATGTTAATTTTGTCTTTATTTCTTCATATTTATGTAATGGAAATATCTCAATAAAAAGTAAAAACATTACTTAAATAAAAACTCAGATTTCTCCCATTGAAAATGTTACCAAACTATGTTCACGTTATTTATTTCTACAGGTAAAACTGCATTTGTTCAGTGAAAAACAGTTACTCTTTGATTTTTCCTCACTGCTCTGAGAGTAAAAATACTCACGTACTTTACTACATTCAAGAGTATCTCCTCTGAAGAGGGAAAAAGAATTTTACCAATTTTTACTCTCCTCTTAATTTTTAATTTCATTTCTCAATATGTATCTCAATATCTCTTCCTGCACCTTGTAATTTAAGCAAAAATATATAATGAATAAAGGCTGATTGCACAGACATTCATGTAATTCTCTCTTTGTTTTTTAAAAAGTACTAAGAAGTACTCTCTGTCTTCAGCTGCTCTAGACAGGGGCCACTCAGTGCTGAGTGTACATGAATCCCACCTCCTTCTCTTCTGAGGTCCAATTCATCCTGCTGAAATGTACTCAGACACTTTTTGAGTAACAGCATTACACAAGTCAGAGGAAAGGGAGCTGGTGAATAATGCATTAAATCAAAATTAAAAGAGGAATCTAGGTTGCTGGAAGACTGAACTAACCATTGCGTGACCAGCCATTAGGAGCAGACAGATCTTCCTGGCTTCTGAAGGAGAAATAGGAACTGCAGTAGCTGCAGTCTGGCAGTGTGGAGAAGATGCTGAGAGCCAGAACTCTTGGGTCTCTTTCATAACTGGCAAAGGGGCTTCTACTCTTTCACACCCAAATGGATTGTGGAGACAGGGAAAAACAGTTGAAACAGATTCACTTCAATGAAAACTTACAGTATCAAAGAATATCTGATTTCTTGACGAGTTTCCAGGCAGTTCCATTTGGGAAAGACAAGCCATAGTTATATTTCCTTGTTACAGGGAAGTATTTGAAGGGGGTTTATAACCTACTCTATCACTGCAGTAGCACATTACTTTCACAGTATTTCTGAACAATAACAGGCTATCTCTGAATGTCTGACTGATGCACCTTGACCTGAATTAGAGCTTCTAGTCACAGATTTACAGTCAGCATAAGGGGATTTGACTCTGATCCAAAACAATCAGTTTGAAAGAAGATGAAGTGTATGGCAGACTCACACAGGAAGAAAATGAAAAGCTGGGGCAATTCTCCCCAACCCATCCTCAGGTGGATATAATCACTCTGAAGTTTTGGCAATTTTTCTTCACTTATACTGTAAGTTGCAATACTGCAAGCTAAAAATTTATGTTAAGAGGGAGTAATAACCTGACTCTACAATTTTTCACATACTTTGCAATGAAGTTAGACTCCATAGGAATCTAATACTTCTCGACTTGATGTCAACATTTTTATTCTTTTTGTGACATTAATACCTGCTACTATATAGATATCAACTGCTTAGCTTAAGATATTTATCATTTTGTTAGGATTCTGAGTTCTGAATTGCTACCACTCTATGCCAAACTTTGAGACTCGCTTTTTGCTTTCTAACATGTAATCTTAATAGTTTATCACAATGCTTTCTCTTTTAAAAACTCATTCATAAGTAAAGACATTCAATATAAACTATGAATTACAAGTCTTCATATAAATGCAAAATTAAATTAACAAAACATTTTTTCCCTCCTATCAGTATTTCTGACAGAAACGTTTCTCATAGCAGTAATGTGGAATAACTTCATGTCTAATGGTGAAATTAAAATGGCACAAATTCAATCTGGGACCGAGATTTTAAGCAGTCATTATTTCTGCCAATGCTTTTGACAGCAGCTGCCTAGCTTCACTGTACAGACCTGATATGATCTGGGCATGCAGCATTATTTTTTTTCCTTCTCTCTTTTTTAATTCATTGCTAAAACACAGGAGCAATTTCACTGAGATTAGTTTGAAGGATTACTGAGCTTGTTAAATTGAGGTGGACAAATAGGCTATATTGATTTCAAAACTGAAAGTTAAAAATATAGCAAGGTTTACTCAAAATCAAGAGGTTTTGAAAATAGAGCAATAGTTCATGTGGCCATACAAGAAAGGAAAGAAACCTTTACTCTGCAGATGAAGAAAATTTTGGTCAATAGCAATCTCTTGTTCTTACCTTTTGCAGAGGAAATAATATTTCCTAAGTGTGTGACGTGAGTGTATATATATAGAAAATAATTGTGTCAGTGGATACCAGAGGAGGATTTTTCTTTACCTTGACATTTGGCCTTATATTTGGTCTTCAGTAGAGATAACTAATGTTAAGTTTTGAGGCAACAAAAAGAGTTCCACAGATAAATATTGTACAAAAAGAAATAACTAAACTAGAGAGGCAGTTAAAGTTCTTGAAGTAGAGCAGTTTAACCTCAAGAAGATGGGGGCAAGGTGGGTGGGTGGGGTGACAACAACAGTGAAAGTGACATCTGCACAGATGCCTGATAAGGGGGCAGCAAAGAAGGTGGGGTCAGACTTCTCTCAGTAGTATCCAGTAAAAGAACAGGAGGCAATGAGTAAGAAAACTTTAAATGAGGTGGTCAAACATAATGGGTTACATAGAGGTGTATTTTGAACTTTGGATTTGGGAATCTCCTTTCTTACATCTATTCAAAACCTAACTGAATGCATGTCTCAGCAATCTGTGTAGGGTCGGTCTTCCACTCTGAACAGGGAGACTGGACTAGAGCATCTCCAGAGGTGCCTGCCAACATCAAGTATTCTGAGATTTCTGTGAAAACATCTGGACTATTTTTTCAACTTTCGGCCCCCAGAGAGAGTCCTTTGCATGTTCAGAACTACATCAGCCTGGATTTGTTGAGAAATGCAGTGAGAGAAAGCTCAGGCTATGACGTAGACGCTGTTCTCCTGTGGTTTTTCTGGCTTCATTGTCGCTTTGCTTATTATATTGTTAAGGGATACTAAAGACACAGTATTGAGATCAATACTTGCCAGTTCATGGCAATGCTGCCCTGGAAGACTGCTTTATCACTCCTTTTTAAAAACTTATGCATTCTTCGCCTTTGAATGGAACAGCCATGTTTAGTATTAAAACACTTTTCTAAATAAGCACCTTTACTACCAGGTTCATGGCTTATTTATGTTCACTCATGCTGTTGAACTATGACAGCTCAAATGCTTTCTAGTTAATGTAGATCTCAACATATATGTAAGCTTTGTGCTGCATCTGTCTGTGTTCTCATGTGTATTTTATCTTTCAGCTACACGTCATACCTGGAGATAGCTACCTAACTCATCACAGAGGTCTACTACACGAACACAAGATCTTGAAAAACACTATAATGTGTTCATGTGCTTATAAAAACCAAACCAAACCACCCAACCAAAAAGCCTATGCAAATTTATTGCAAAGTATATATTACTACAAGCCATAATTCAGAGGTAATATTGTTAAGAGTTTCCTGCAGGCATTTGGTTATTCAAGATGATGAAAGAAAGTTCACAAATGCTACAAGGTTCTTTGCAATATTTTTTTTCCATTTCATATGCACAGAAACGAAACTATTTTCATGTTTGTTAGTGTTATCCACATAATGAATCACAGAATCACAGAATCACAGAATCACAGAATATGCTGAGTTGAAGGAGACCCACAAGGATCATCCAGTCCAACTCCCGTCCTGCACAACACCATCCCCAGGAGTCACACCATGTGCCTGAGAGCATTGCCCAAACACTTCTTGAACTCTGTCAGGCTGCTGCTGTGACCACTGCCCTGGGGAGCAGAAGAGAGTGACTACAACTTCCTTTCAGGTAGTTGAACAATAAGGCCCACTTGAGCCTCCTCTCCTCCAGGCTAACCAATCCCAGCACTCTCAGCCATTCCTTAAAAGATTTGCTCTCCAGGCCCTTCACCAGTTCTGTTGCCCCTCTGTGGACACGCTCCAGCCCCTCAATGTCTTTTTTGTAGTGAGGGGTCCAGAACTGGATGCAGGGTTCCAGGTGTGGCCTCAGCAGTGCTAAGTACAGGGGGACAATCACTGCCCTGGTCCTGCTGGTCTTATTTTTCATACAGGTCAAGATGCCATCGACCTTCTTGGCCATCTGGACATGGTGCCAGCTGTTGACCAGTTCCCCAGGTCTCATTTGGAAGAATGAAAAATTAAACCCTCCTTTCAATGCCCTAGTCATTAAGTTTAGAACACTTTCCCGCTAGAGTATTTTTTTGGGACTCATTACATTATTTCTGGAGCATAGCCTATACTCAACTGGAGATTGGAAGGGTTCTATCACGTGGAATGTTCTGCCACTGGTGATTAAGTCTACCCAGAAAAGTGAAATATGTGTGTTTTAATCCTCTTACCCTGGAAAAGCTATATTTGAAATTAATGTTATAACAACTAAAGCACTATATAAAAACTGGCCAGGGGCACTGTTTCTCCTTTTCAGCTATGAACACAGATGAAAAGCATGAGCAGCATGTAGTTGCTCAGTGAAATTATAAAGGGACTTATTTTGAGAAAATGAGAGAGATTATGGATATTGCTATCATGTGCACAGACACAATTGCTTGAAACCTTATTGAAATGTTTCTTTTCTAAACAGTTTTAATACATCAGTGCTGGTTAGTTCTACGATTCTTCATGCACTGCAACTTTTTTTTTTTTTTTTTAATCACTTTATTCTTCGCTGGCATTGCAAACACAGCAAGTCCAAAATTTGTGATTCCATCAATGTGCGAATTGCTATAAAACATATAAAGCATTTGGTTTACTGGTGATATGCTTCTGTGAAAGGACTCAGACAGCAATGTTTCTTCTGTCTGAGTTCTACTTCATTCTCCCAGGAACTGACACCAATATTCAAATTTAAAAAAAAAAATCTATAAACTTCAAAGGAAATTCAGGCAAACATTGACAACTAGTGATTATATTGCTTTCTGAACTGTAGTAGGGTAAAATCTGGCCTAGAAAATGGACACAGGGGTTCTTGTACTCTGTCCTCTTTGTATGTTTTATACCACAACCTTTCTTTTTTCTTTGCATCAAATGCTCATTATTTGTGAAGTTCCTGTTCTCTTAAAAAGTTGTGGTTTGCTGGTCTGCATCAATTGAACTCATATACGTATCACATGAAATGTATGTTCAGAGTACATGAATATGGAAAACAGGCAGGAAATACTCTAAATAAAAATAATGTATCTATAGATGGCTAGTGAGTAGTAAACAGCAATACATATCAGATACTTGGGCAGAACTGCCATTCAGCTATCAAAGAGGTGCCAATGGTTCTATTATCTGATACAATGATGTCTGTATATGACATAGACTTTAGAAACATTTATTTTGTATGTTTTATAAAGGTTCTTTTCTAATATGAAGGTTAATTATTTTATCTTACAGCTGCTAGGTTTCTGATTTTTCACCCAAACTGAAACCTAAGAATGTGTGAAAAAATGACCAAAGGAAATGTCACATCTTGAAGTGGTAAAAAAGGAGGAAAAAAAGGAAGTGGCAACTATCGAAGAAAGGGCAGATAAAGATGCTGCAGGCAGCTGTCAAGTTTAGTTATCCAGGACCTTTCAAATATATCATAGCACTCCGAAATCTGGATTTCTGTACACTTCTGTGATCCTGTTATCTTGTTTGGATAACGCTTTTATCTGAACTGCACACGAGTAGGAAGGCACGGCTTGAACACGCCGGCTGAGGCGATGATCACAGGATGCTTGTGCCGGCAGCGTCCCCCAGAACCGCCCCCGCGGCGCGTCCCGGGCGGCAGCGCCGCACGCACAGCGCGGAGCCGCAGCTGCGGGAAAGCCCTCCCTGGAACCGCCACGGCTCCCGGGAGACCTCCTGCGACCCAGTGCCCTCACCTTCCCCCGCGGGACTGGCTGGCTTTTCCTCTTCTGGGTACCTGTGAGTGATCCTCGCACTCTCAGCATGTGTTAAATAACACAGTATTTGCACAGCAGCAACTTCTTTGTTTTTTCCTGTGTTAACTATCAGTGGAATAAAAGGTGTTAGGATACTAGACTTCTTTGACTATCTTAACCAGACTGCTTATAGCAGCCATTGCAGCAGAAAGGGTCCATCTTCAGTTTAATCTTCAAAACAAGTTGCAGTGTGATTACACACTCTACCCTTAGCTTTGCATCGTGAATGTTTGAACTTCATGCAAGGAAATTTGCTGCCTGGCAAGATCAGCAGGTGTAGGCTCAGCCACTGATTCTGCTGCCTGGCTTTGCAAAACACTTCCTTTAATAGAAAAGAAAATGTGATGTTATGATAGCTCTGTGTCATTAAAGACATTCTCCCACTAGGAGGAAAACACCTGTTTCATCAAAGAAGAAAAAGGTAAATTCAGCTGCCTGTAGGATGTCATTTTAAGTGTTCTTTGAGCTATTTCAAACAGCATAAAGAGCACCTATTCTCATGCATGCAGGACTGTACTGTATGTGAATTTTGAGTATTACAGTTCTGTTTAATTGACCGAGTCAATCTAGGCTGCCCTTTTGCTGTGGTCTCTTACACTTGTGTTAAGAATCTTTTTTATTTCTCTGTAGCTGTGAGAAAACCCTATATACAGGCATCATGACTACTCTTACAGCTATCTCATGTTTTCTTTAGTCAGTTGCTAGTTGTGCAAAGGATTTCTAAGGTTATTGTTAAAATAACTGTGCTTGTTTCTGAGAATTATGTAGCTGCACACAAATCCAATAAAGGCCTTGGATGATTATAAGGTCCAAACAAAGCACTGGATGTAGCAACCCTCCCGACTTTTTTTGGAGTTGAAATGATGTCTTGCATCTATGTGACAGTAATAACTTTGCACAAAACCAGACAACTTTTCTAGTAGCTATATTTACAAAGGACTAATCAAAGCTACTGTTTTCTTTCTAAAACATTACTAGAAGAAATTTTGTCTGTGCCTTCTTCCTACTTTTTTATAAGTACCAGATTCAGTGCAGCCTTCTTCAAGGGCTCAGATCGTTGAATTCCAAGTCCTTCTCACCCTCTTGTCTTGCTGAGAAGAGAGCATCCTAAAACTTCGTAATAATAGAACAAGCTGTGTAGCCTTCTTGCGAAAATTGTGCTCTTTAGAAAGAAGCACAACCTCTCCCACGAGGAAAGGCTGAGAGAGTTGGGGTTGTTCAGCCTGGAGAAGGAGATGGCTCCAGACAGACCTTATTGTGGCCTTTCAGTACCTGAAGGGGGCCTATAAGACAGAGGGCGACAAACTTTTTAGCAGAGCCTGGTGTGATAGGACAAGGAGTAAACAGAAGGAGGGTCAGTTTAGATTACATATTGTTTTTTGTAATGAGGATGGTGAAGTATTGGCACAGGTTGCCCAGAAAAGAGACAGATGTCCCAGCCTAGGAACTGTTCAGGGCCAGGTGAGATGGGGCTCTGTGCAATCTGATCTAGTTAGAGATGTCTCTGTTCATTGCAGGGGAGTTAGACTGTGACATTTAAAAGGTTCCTTCCAACTCAAGCTATTCTATGACTATGATTTATGGACTGAGAGGAATGGGCATCAGCAGAAATATAATGCTCTACCTTTGTGTGTTCATTTGGCAAAGCAGAGTAATGGTTCTTGTCTCTGCTACCACAGTTAGCTCTGATGTTTGTCTGGCAGTTACTTGGTGCAAAACACAAGGAAAGGAACAGCTAATGTGCATTCCATCAATGGCCTAATCCTAATGATGTGCATTGGAAGGAGCACTAAACTGGAATACTTGTGATATAGGGAGGACCAAGTAACCAGATTATTCAGGATATAGCCATTTAGTGAATGTTTGGAAGCAGGTCTACAAATACACTAAGCCCTTTCAATGGAGACTTGTAAATGGAAAATAATTTGGGTTTCATTTAAAACATGGTATGAATTTGCATTCAAAATATGACCTTTCAATCACTGAGTGTGCTTAAGTATCCATTTTTTTGTTTCAGTCTTCTACTTTATTTAACCATTTTTTGTTACTATTAACAGTGATTCCATTCATTGGCTTCTTTGTGACAGTCTGTTTTTCTAACAACCATGAAGTTCTGTATATGAGTTAGTTTTATGATGAAGACATCTGCATACAGGGGTTGGCTGTACCTGTGATTCAGATCCTCATTTATCTAGTGTAGTCTACTTCTATTATGCAACTATTTCAACACTCATCAATTTCTAATAAAAAGGCTTGTTTATGAACCTAATAAACACAGAAAACATTATGAAATCATGAAATAGCTAATTAACTTTATGAATTTAAAGTCCTGTCTCTGCACAAGAAAGCTAATTAGTGGTTATATGGATTCCTGAATTAAACTTCTTCCTTTTTTGGTTCATGTGGTTGTAAAGTTAAATTAAAAATATTCATAGTAATTTTCCCTTTTCTAGAAAGGATGCTGGAGGTTATTATAGTCAATAAATAGCTGTATTGCCTATGCACTCAGAATCTGCTCGTATTTCATTGTCACCTATTTGTTTCACACAGTTGCAGACAATTTATTTGCATTTCATTTTAGAGTTACTAATCTCAGCTTTCTTGGGGAGGCTAAATTCAAGCACAACTCAATTAATAGTTGCCTAGATGTTTGAAGCTAGGCTGTGCCTAATTTTGGGACAAAATTAGCTGTGTGGGGAAATAGATTAGGCCTCTTCATTCCCCTTTTGTGGCTAATCTAGAATTAAACACCACAATGTCTTATTTTGGACTGAACATAACTATGCCACTCAGAGAAGGTGGGAAGTATGGACAACAATAGAGGTTCATACCTTGAGTAACTGAGTAAGGAACAGTGAGGCCAACTTCCCACATTTTACTGACAATAGCTGTGGCTACGCATCAGTTAGTAGTGGACTGAAAGCATTTATAACATACTGATCCATTGCAGCAAAGGTTAGTGGTCCTACTCCTTAAAAAGTGTCTGTTGCTGCTCATTTCCTGGAGAAGTTGCATGTCAGTCATTCTTTTATCCTTTAATTTTTTTTTTCAATAAATTCATGATAGATAAGTTTAGTGATGTATTTTTTAAAATACAAGTGGTTCATGAAGAAGATGCAGTTGTAACAGCTAATGGAAATTAAAGTGGATTAAGGACTGAATGTGAATTAATTCTGTAACTACTGCAGAAAAAGGTCCTGCCACAATGGTTAGTATTAATAGAAGTGAATATAAAGTGCAGAAATAATTACCATGCTCTATTTCAGCTCTGAAGTGAAACTTTACACTGAATCAGCAACTAGCATTGCTGTACAGGAGGAAAAAGAGTTAACAGTTTTTGAATATAAAACCTTTGAAGAAGAAAGTATAAGAAAATCAAGAATATACTACCAAAATTATAACTGACAGGAGATGAGATAACTATCCTTGGAAATACTTACAGGGATGTCTCTAGAAAACTCATTAATTGGAAAACAGAGAAATAGTAGCCGGCTTAAACTGCAGACAGACAATCTTAGATTGGTTATTAGACATATTTACCAAAGTACAAGCTGAGTTAGAGGAAGAACCTTACAAGATA
Organism: Hypocryptadius cinnamomeus; assembly: GCA_013400635.1. Taxonomy (NCBI): domain Eukaryota; kingdom Metazoa; phylum Chordata; class Aves; order Passeriformes; family Zosteropidae; genus Hypocryptadius; species Hypocryptadius cinnamomeus. The sequence continues at coordinate 13,020 of VYZP01033716.1, forward strand.
ATTAACATTATTTCACAGACCTCTCAAATTTTTTTGTCTTACTGGTTGTAATGACATACTTGGATTTTTGTTGTTTTATTTTTTTGTTTGATTGCTTTTTATTTCTTTTAGTTCTCATTTGTTTTTCATTTCATGCATTTATATAAATGACTCTGCTTTTTACTTATTTGCTTTATCCTGAGGTTCCAAAGCCTTCTGCTTACCCAACCCAACCCCAGTCTCCATTAACTCATGGGCTGGGAGGAGGTTCATCCCAGTTGCAACATTGCTCTGCTCTTAGTGATCCAACACTAGATCCAATCCCTTTTCCTTCCATCTTGCTTACAGGTTTCCTTTTGCTCAGACTGAGCTGCCAGCTCGATGCTCTGCATCCATAAAAGCCTTTATAGCTCTAAAGTGTCCCTAAACAAGTAAACTGAACCATAATGACTAAAAGGGAAAAGTCAACATCCATCATCTCAGTAGAAGGTCCCACAAATCATTTAGGGAAACATCTTCCAGAAGATCAACTTCTGAGTTTTCTTCTAGGACTCTTTAAAGCCAATCCCATGGAGACTGATAATAATTCTAAATACACAAAAATTGGTGGAGAGACTTTATTGTAAGTCAGCCCTTCTGGTGAATCACTGTAGTGGTAGAGCTCCACATTTCTGATAATGGTTCATTTAGGTACAGGCCTAGGCTATAAGGGTACTTTATATCCTTGCTCTCTTCTCTATGACAGTACACAGAGAGTACACTGCAGAGAACAGTTACACCTACAAAGTTGGAGGCTGTGGGGCTAAATCTCAAAATCCAACATGAAGTTGTGATTTCACATGTACTAGAGAATGTTCCACAGTTTTCTGATTACAGAACCTCTTACAGTAAAAATATAATCCTGTGGGCTGCAGTGTGGACATTACCAGGTTCTGCTGAACCACAGCACAAGACCTTGTCTGTCTGAAAATAACCTGAAGAATGACAAGTTACCAAGATGACTGGAAAAGTGAGTTTACCAATCTGGATAGCACAGAGAAACCTGAAAACTATAAGAAAGTATCACAAAGTACAGTAAATTATGGTGTTTAGTGATGGCCCAGTTCTCCAATAGGCTTACAGATTACTTAGTACTGGCATGTGCTAATACACAAAATAATTAAACAGGCAAAATTATAATGAAGCATGTCAACATGTTTATACAGTCTCCTCTGCCTAATGAGAACTTATCAAGCAAATATTTTTCATCTTTCAAATTGCTTCAGTGTCAAAGCTGGATGAATGTTGAGAGAGATTTTTAAGTGTTATTTTTCAGGACAACCAGTAGCTCTCTCCTAACTGTGAAATTAATAGGGAAGGTAGCATTGAAGAAATTTGCTCTATACTGGATCTGCTGACATGAGTGGAAAAAATTGTTGCAATATTGCACTCAGAAGAAATCATATGAGAAAACAGATTTTGTAGCTAGAAAACACTAAAGGCCAAGTGAACATAACTGAACTTTTAATTGCTGCTCAAAAAGCTTTTTCACAAGAAAATAAATTACACTAAAAGCCTTCACAGAAAAAGTCTGCTATGAAAGAAGATTAATTCTCTCATAATAAAAGCTATATTTCATTATTAATCTGTAAGTTTTGAAAAGTCCAAATAAACTTCAGTCCTAAATAAATTAGGAATATCCACATTAGAGATGAAAATATTTTCTGTTATGAACCTATGTACTTTCAATAGGTGTTAAATAATTTGATCCAGAGAAGGTAATCTCAGACATAACAGATTTCAAGATTCCATTTTAATTTCAAGATGAAAGCAAGGCAGCATCAGAGCAGACACAGTGACAGCAAGCACAGATAAACCTCATATACTCCGTGCACCCTTTGTCTCTTCACAAACAAGGTGTCCAAGGCTTCTGTATTTGCTTAGAAGCAGAGTTCAAAGGGGAGAATACACAGCAATGGATTAAGATCAGTTATTTGACCCATACCAATCCACAAGCTGTATTCAGGGAAGCTGAGAGAAATTATTCTTGCAAGGCTACTTTCTGTTGTCTTGGAAAAGGTCATGAAGATCAGCAAAGCCCAAGGGTAACTTGGGAAAGCAAATGTTGCACCTGCCTTCAAGAGATGCAGGGGATGCCATTCACCTTCATTTCAGCAATGCTTTCAGCACTGACTCAATATTCTTGTATCCAAGTTAGAGCACGACTGTCAGCGTGGGTGAACAACTACATGTGTAAAAACTGGTTAGATGAGTGTGCTCAGGGGGTCATGGTTAATTGGTCATAATCTACCTGAAGGTCAGTAACAGTATGCAGTAATGCAGGGGTCTGTCCTGGGAACTGTCCTGCTTAGCATCTTGATCACTGGAGGAGGTGATGGAGCATGCTCAACAGATCCACTGATGGCACAATATTTGAGGAAGAGTCTGGTGTGTGGGAGGGTAGTGATGCCATCCAGAGGGGCATGGAGGAAAAGGCTAGTAGGAAACTCATAAAATTCAGGAAGGTCAGATGCAAATCACTGGACCAAAGGAGGAGATGTCTGTTGCAACATGTATAGGCTGTGTCTTGGCTGACCGGGGAGCAGCTCTGCAAAACATCCCCAGGGCCCTGGCAGACAGTAAGCTCAATGAAGGACTAGGTTATACTCCTCTTCTCAGCACACTTTGGACAGTGTCTCCAACACTGCATTCAGTTTTGAGGTTCCAGTATCAGACAAATGGTTAACTGGACAGAGTTCAGTGTAGGGCCACCACAAGCGCTTGATGTTGGAGTACTTGCTCCATGAGGAGAGGCTGAGGACATTGGGCTTGTTCATTCTGGAGAAGACACCTTCAGGGGGATTGAGCAGTAGTGCCCTATCACATACTGGGAGATATGTGCATGTTGAGTATGTAATTTTACTTTAATATCCTTTGATAAATATTAGGATATTTTAATCTAAATGTGTTAACTTGAGAACCCATTTAAGAAAGGGAGAGATAGGGGAAGAAAGTTGTAAATCTAACAACAGCAAATTCTACTCATTCTACTAGACAAAAACAAGGTTTTGTTGTATGGTAATTTATTGGACTAGAGTGTGAATGTGGTAAATAATAATGTTTTTTTTTGGCAGTGAGTGATAAGGAGATTTTGATAAAATATTTATGAGGTTGTGGTTTTTGACACCAATGATTATGATTGAATATTTTTAAGGTCACCATGACACTGAAGAATTTTGACAAGATATTTATGAAGTCATTGTGGTTCCAAAGATGGATGTAGATAAGCAAGTGATGTAAATTAGATGAATTCAAGAAAGACAAATACATCAAGAGCTATTAAGCACAAAGATATCAATTCTGACTCAAGAATTCAGATAGCTTAAAGCTGTGAGGTTGTACCAGAGAAGTATCACTGTCTGATTTTACAGACAAAAAGAAGATATTATGTTATCTGAAACTTTGGTCTGACCGAATGTGTAAAATCCAATGCATATGGTACAAAGATATCTTGTTTTAAGATAACATAACTGCCTCTATACTTAAACAAAGTGGGCTAGATGATGAAGGTTGCAAAGGAGCATATACAAGCAGTTACACTACAAGCTTTGCTCTTTAAAGCTTTCCTAAAAGTGTTGATTTTAAAATCTGTTAAATATTTTCTTTGGCCAAGCTGAAAATAACAGAGCTTTGGCACTGATACTAAGATTTTGTTCTGATTGTTAAGGGTTGGGGTTTTTTTGGTTTTTTTGGGGTTTTTTTTGGGTGTTTTTTGGTTTTTTTTTTTAATTTCACTTTTAGAAATGCCTCGTTTTCCTCTTCATTTGTGTGACTTTCTGTTGCAATTAAAATGCAACTGGACAGAACCTCAGCCTAAACTATGGAAAATACCAAATTGAAAAATTTTGAAGCAAAACAGCTTCTTTCAATATATACTTTAATGGAGACTTTTCACTTCTTTTAAAAACCACAATGTCATTTATTTAATGGAAAATATTAATCTGAAGGATTCAGTTTCTAAAAAAACTGAAAAGTTCCAGATTGCTGGACTGACCTTTTTATTTTTTTTTTTTTTTTAATGTTTGGGCTTTTTTAGGACTGTAATTTTTTTTTTTTTAATCCACTCTTTTAAATAATCTTCCATCACCAGTAGTTTTAAGAAAAGAAATAGCAAACAAGTGATGATACTTATGGCAAAGCAAAGGGCTTGCCTCAGAGGTGCTGGAAAGTAGGGCTGGTGGAAGAGACACAGGGGCCCTGGTTGACAGAAATTTAAATCTCAGCCAGCCAGGAGGGCCAATCCTGTCCTGGGGTGCATCAGGCACTGCCAGCCGGGCAAGGGAGGGAATTGTCCCACTCTGCTCTGAGCTGGGGCAGCCTCACTTAGAATCCTGTGACAGATATAAACTGGAGAGTATCCAAAGCAGGGCAGTAAAGATGATGAAAGGCCTTGAGGGGAAGCATGCAAGGGGTGGCTGAGGTCGCTTGGTCTCCTCAGAGAAGAGACTGTGGGGAATCTCATTGCTGTCTGTAACTTCCTTGTGAGAGGAAGAGGAGGGACAGACGTGCATTTTTTTGTGGGGATCAGAGGCAGGACGTGAGGAAATGGCCTGAAGTTCTGTCAGGGAGGTTTAGGTTGGATATTAGAAAAAAGTTCTTCACCCAGAGGGTGTTTGGGCACTGAACAGGCTCCCCAGGGCAGTGGTCACAGCACCAGCCTGACAGAGTTCAAGAAGCGTTTGGACAATGCTCTCAGCACATGGTGTGATTCTTGAGGCTGGTGCTGTGCAGGGCCAGGAGCTGGACTCAGTCATCCTTGTGGACCCCTTCCAACTCAGCATATTCTGTGATTCTGAAGCATAATAGTGTGCAGAACGTGAACTTTTGTCTGTGAAATGAGATGGTTTTGAAAACTGTAGAAGTAATTCAACGTCAACAAGAATAGTCTTATGAATATTACTAAGTTCTTTCTTTAAAGAGATGAAACTCTCTCCTAGAATAATATACCTCACAGATAGAGAAGATATATGAATCCTGGACTATTATTCCCCTATGGCAAGAATTCGTATTTCAAAGAAATACTTTGATAATGAAGACAAAGGCAAACATTCTAAGAAAATATATATAAACAGAATGAAAATATCAAGACATTTGTGCCCTACTGGTTGCAACCAGCCACCAGGGATGGATAACAAGACAATACAGGGACTACAACCGTTCAAAAGATTAATCTTATCCAGCTTTAGGCAGCTAAAACTTAGATGTATAGTCTAGCAAACTTTCTAAGCTTTAGATGCAGGAAAAAAAATTCCGCCATCACAGGCATATCTGTTTTAGAGCAGCATCAACCACCTTCTAGATAAAGTTAGAAGATATGAATTCCGACCTTCTTGTGCAAATTTAGGGAACTCTTTGGTATTTCCTTACATTAGATTTAGAGTTACACAGGCAGGAAAATAAAAATTTTTTTCTTAAAAGATGAGGCGAAAATATTTTGAAATGTATGAAGTACTAGTATAAATATACTTCCAGGTGGAAATGAAAGCTCTTGTTAACACGATCCTGGAGAAGTCATTCAGTATGTGCCAGCAGATTCAAATACAGGAACAAAGTTAATAACAGAGGATGTAATGGTACTAGCTGTGCTTTCAACACTTCTGTATTTACACACAAACAAATTGAGAGAACTCTGCTAAGGTGAAAAATAAACCCATATGTTCATAACAGGCCACCAAGGGCTTAGACTGCCTAAGGAAATATGAAGTTGAAGGACGATGTAGATTTTTGATGGCAGAAAAATTGTCTACATTTATATTCCAGGTTATGTTTCCTAGGTAAATGAGTGCTGCCTTTGACTTGTCCCATCAATCCTGTCAGTGTGATGGAACTGGCCACATCAGGGACTAACTTGGTGAAATTTTAAAGTCACAAACGAACATGTTGTGCTCTGAGATAAATCACTCCTATTCAGTTGTTCCAGTTGCTTTTGTAGAAAGAACTTTGCCAAGAAGGAGGTTTTATATTAATTGTACGTGAAGATATAAGTTAATTTACCCATGTCTTCTGTCTACCTTTTCAGTATGTGATATAATCAGTAATGTAACTGAGTAGACTGCTAGAGATCCTTAAGTCTGAGAAAGTGCATACTAGTTCTTCTTTTGCACCTTCTTTTGGTCTCAGGGCTCTTTTGAATTCAATTTTAGCAGGATACGTGTGCTAGAAATCTGAAGGGAGGCACCTTCTAGAGTCACCATTTCAACAGTATTTTTCTAGGTGCATCCTATATTCACTCTTACGGAAGATGTGAAATAAAAAAAATCCAAGTAATCAAAGCTAAATTACACAACAAAAATCCCCCAATAACTGCATTTGACCAGCTGAAGCCCTAAAATGCATTGCTTAACCACAGATTTTGGAGACATCTGCAAGTATTTTTACTATTACTGGGTTCAAAAGACAAGACAACACACAGTGGAATTCAAAAAGCCTGTGAGTCAGCTTTCCTAGCCACCTGCATTGCACGAAGAAATTCAAAAATTGATTCCAAAAGTTGTTCAAAGTCCTTTCTATTTATAAAGTATATTTCTAATCAATCCATCCTGACATGTTATTTCAATTTTTAACTAGCTTTCTCTCTAGGAAGATAAATTTCACTTTGCAGTGGAATATTTCTAGGCTCTTTTAGAAGTCCCTGAGATTACATTTTTAATCATCTTTCAATAGTTCTGGAAATCCAAAAAAATAAAAGCTTATATCTGTTCCAAAGCAAACACAAAATTTGTGTTTCCTTTTACAGCGTC
>VYZP01033718.1:0-11833 GCA_013400635.1 Hypocryptadius cinnamomeus
ATTTACCCGCACTTCTGCTGTACCTTGCCAAGGCGGTGAAGAGCTGATTGACAGCAAGAGAAGTGGATATTACATAATAAAACAGAAAGGGGTCTGGCTTGGGTGAGGAAGGGAGTGTTAAAACCAACTCCACTTAGAACTAAGAAGTCTACCATCACACACAAGGAATATTTTCTTTAGGAAGTAGTGAGGAAAATGCAAATTGTTTTCCCTTGGAAATGAAGGGTGCAGTGGGATTAGTTCCCCGTTCCCAAAGCCGAGAGAGAATTCAGAAAATTTAAATGGAGCTTCAGATATACTAACTGTGAAGGCGGGCAGAATATTTCTAAACAGTCTTCCCAGATCCTTGTACGCCTGTCTTACAAGGACAGAGCATAATGTTCCTTTTAAGGCACACCAAGGAGTTGAAGCTGACAAGTTACACTTTACAATAAATGTTTCTCTTATTATATCAAGTCCATCTCTCTCAGCATAGCATGGGAATGGGTAACAGTCAAGGCTGATTTTAGCATTCTCCTCACTCCCACTGAAAAGGCACAGAGGTGGGACCATTCAGATGGTGGAGCAGTTGTATTCCACAATCTTGGTCCTTGGAGTAGAGGCAGACTGATGTAACAGCCCTAAAAGAGGGATGTTTACTCTGAAAGCAGAGCTACTCTTGAAAGCTTCAAGTGGATACAACCATTTATAAGAGGGAGGTGAATCAAAGTCAACAGGCTTCAACGGAAAATAAACAAGGAACAAAGGAAACAGCAATCACACCAATAAACAACTACTGAGGAAGTCTGACCCAATATTACTGAGTAACTTCAGTATTCAAAATTAAGTATTACGTATAGCATGGAATCTTCCTTATTTTAAAGAGCTGAAGCATCAAGCTGACTAGAAGAATGCTCAAAACCAATTCCAACAAGCTGAACGAAAACAGAAATTTTACTTTAAGCTGCATCCTTATATATCCTTGCAGAGTTAGAGACTTGGTACAGCAATAACTCCTAATGATTCCTGCTGGTTCCACAATCCCATATATCAGACATGCTACAGCCTCCGTTGGACATTCTGCACAGCTGAGCCGTGGCAGTCAGTGGCTAAGTCTGTGTCCCACAGAAGTGCACCAAGCGAGCTGATAGATTTTAACATGCCATTCCCCTAACACTGTTTAACATCCTTCTTGCCATCTCTGTTGCCTGTAAAGCTGCACAGTCAACACCAGGTAGGAGAACCATCTTTCTCCATACCTGCTGTGCATACAGTACATGCCACTGATCACAGGTGTTTTCCAGGATGCCTGAAACTATGAATAAACACTGACATATGCTGGGGTGGTAAAGAGATGAAAGCAGTGACATTAACCTTTCCAGTCTTTACTTTCTCCTTTCCTATTCCAAGATGCCCTCTGAACAGGAGCTCCATCATGCTAGCAGCTGTGCCATGAGAGTTAAAAACATGGTCCAGTAAGTTGTGCACATCTGACTAATACACTGCTCAGCTCCAAAGCTGTTGTGACTCAAATCTGGGTTTCCCATATAGCTGGAAAGATCACTGAATGTTAGATTATGGGGTGGGGGGGGATTTCTTAAGATACATAAGTCTAACCACTGAATAAAACTTATGAAAGATTAATAACTGTACTATCAACTCACATCCACACACAAATAAAAAGATACTACTGCAAATATTATTTTTGCAGCATCCTTCTCTGAATTTCTGCCAAAATTCTTGTAATTTGCTCTGCTTATTAGAAGAATAAGAGTCAGTTTGAAAGTGAAAAGCAAATATATACAAATATATATATCTAAGCATGTATGATGCAGGACTGCAGCACATATGCAGCTGATTCATTCTGCAAAGCAGCAAGTTCACTGCTGGGCCCACAAAGAAAAGCCACAGCTAGCTCCATCTCTGGTAACACTAATCACCTTTGTTCTGGTGATGACTTCACAGTAAGGCAACACTCACAGACTTTATTTGATGATACTTCTTTAGCTATGTCAAGGAAAATTATTTCTATACCACTGATCTAGAAGCACCTGATTCAAATTAATCAGCTTTTTATTTGGGGGATGGTTGTGTGCCAGAGGAATCTCTATCAATTCCATTTCTCACCTTCACAAAAGGCAGCAAACTTTGTCAGTCACCAGACTGAAAACAAACTAAAGTGAAAACACAACTGCTTCAGAGGCAGGTATTCTGACAACTACATAATTTTTTTCCTAAGCATTTCCCATAAATTTGACAAAGTCGGTTCCAGTGCATTCAATTAATTAAAAGCATTACTTAGTTACGTGCAAGTCAACAACTTACAGGTAACAGAACCCACAAAGAAATTGTAAAACAACTGGATTATCTAAGAGATTGAATATTTTTATTGCTTCAAAAAATAGCCTCTAGCTGCAAGCGAAGAATGCCTGAAGTACAAGGATCTTCGTTCTTCTCCTGTCACATTCAAGAATTCAGCATCAAGCTATGCTTTCCTTCCTTTGTCCTGAACTATCCTGGCTCTTATATAAAGTGACAGATTGTGCGCAGATGAATTATCACTCTGGGTACATGAGAATGTCAGATACAGGCAAATTTTAACATTTAATGAAACAAAAAACAAGATTTCATGCATGAGAGCATCAGGGTACCTAGGTTCTCCCCCACCCATAGCTCTTATGTCCGAAGGGGAAGAGGAAGCCTATTTTAAGATTCTTGATTTGTGGTACTCCTTGACAGTTTTGCTTTAAAAAAAAAAAAATTAAAAAATGCATCAGCCCAAATTTAAATCTAACCTGTAAGTGAATGAATCTGGCATTCATCCAGCAGAATTTACTGTTAATGTCAGTCTGAATAAAGTGTAGCACTTCAGCCCACATTCCTCAGCATGTTACACATCACTGATTGAGCTGCCATACCTTCACGGGGTAAACATTTAGTAGGTTCACTTTCCACATTCTATAGAGGACTTCAGACACTGTTTGAATAATGCAGACTTCACCGTATGACAAAGCAGAAAACAGAGCCAACCTTTAGACTACAGACATAAAGTGCCCTACAGTAACAAGCATCAATTTTGACATGATGCAACAAACAAAGAATAAATTTAAAATTCGGATGTGCCTTTGAGTGCTTGATAAAGCACAAAATATACCAGACATTCAAGCTCTTCTGGAGACTTTAAAGTTACAAACATGCAATCCTTAAGATATTTAGAGGTTAAAAAAATACCTTAACAATACAGCAAAGAAACCTTTATATGAAGTTACAGTGCTTACTGTTATGGAAGATAGCCCATACATCAATTGCACCATAACCTACAGGATTTTTAACACCCTGTTACCTAGCACCCTCCAATTTTAAATCAGTTTTTATGGAGTGCTTTGGCACAGGGTTTTGCAAGGCTGCTAGTCAGCAACAGCAGCACACAAAAACTAAAACTGACTTCAGAAAATATTAGAACCCATGAGTAAAGCAATGCATGCCAGATTATCAAAGGAAATAGTTTTGATGGCAAGAAAAGGTAAAAAGCACAAAAAAAAAAACCTGTAAAAAGACATCTGCACTGTAGTGAAAACCAAAGCACTGAAGTGAAAGATAAGAACATGGACAACAAACTGGGAAGTATCTCATTCCCAAATGCTAGCAGCAAAAATCACTGCTGTATTTTTGCTATCTTCGTATTTTGAATGACTATAATGAAGTGCAGTTAGAGAAGACAGCTTTCAGTTCATCACTAAGCAATTAAAAAAAAGTATTTAGCTATTAACATCCTAACTGAACATCTGAGGAATTTTCTTATACATCCCTCATCGACATCACCAAGTGCTACCAAAGGTGTGGGTTTCAGTTACACAGAAATAAGCACTACAATTGCACATGTTTAGCCTGTTAGTTTACACTCGATTTTTATTTTCATCTTGGTACCCCTACATATACTGCTGAAAAGCAAATCCTCCCTGTGTGAAAGAGCAAGAAACATATGGGGAAGATCTCACTGGATTGAAACATCCATTTCGCCTGGGAGCCACTTCTAAGCGTGACCAGAGGCAGATATTTAGGTGAGAACCCCAAAAGGCAAGCAGATAAATGCAGCTTTCCTACAGCATCCTCCAACCTGCCAGCAACCAGCAGCTTGAGGAGTTCCTGCACAAGAAGAATTAACTTAGTGTTTAATAATGCAAGAGAACCTATTTCCAATAACTGGTCCATTTATTTTCCTTTCAAGAAATTACTTACATCACATAGTTCTGAAGTTTTCGTAAAATTCTGGCTGGTTAATTTGGAGTTAATTACCCAGGGAAGAGACATTTTTAAAATTATCAAATAGGAAGCATCAATCACCCTGGCTTCTAAAGAGATATGATTTTGAATCTCAAGAGCAGTCCTGATTTAAGAACACACAGTAGAAACACCTGGAAGCCAGCACAAGCATGAAGGAGCAGCTGCAGGAGTCAGTCTTCTCCTCCAAGAACCACAGTGAGCCATCTGCAGGTGAGGGCTTTACATTCCACTAACTGAAAGTCACTGAACTTCTGTCATTTAATCATACAGAAGAGCAAATGCCATCAAAGCGTATTCAAACTGTGCAACTCTGTTAGCACTGATACTGAACACACACTGCCAATTAGAATAGTTACTGGTTACTGCTTTTTGTACTGTGGAAATGAGTAAAATCAGATTTAGCCTACAGGGGACAAGCCCAGTATCTCTTCCACTTCTACAAGCAAGGCATGTCTCTACCCTGGCTATGCTTTGTTAGCCTAGCCTAAAGTGAGTGCTCCCTTCCTTTGCTGTAGTACCTGTGAAACACAAACCAGCAGAATCTCCGATTAACAAGAAGCCTGATGAACATGAACTGGCACAGCACCTAACAACAGCTCAGCATTTTTTGCTGCAAGGGATTGACAATTTATTTTGCATGTTACATCAACTGAATACACAAATAAAAATGAAGGATTTGCAGAAATTCAGCCAGACTGAAGGGGAAGGAACCTTGCCCCCCAAAAACATGTCAGCATTTAACATAAGCATACAAGAGAGAACTTGAGAATTCCATGAAGTTGTAGTTGCCAGTCATACAATCCATGAAATGGAGCCTCACAGTTTCGACAGACAAATGCACCACGAAGAAAGACTCAGAGCTTCCTATTGAAAAGATCCATCCAAAACCTCCACAGGAAAATTGCAGACTAAATCTCTGTCCTGCCTAAACCTCCAAACTGAGACTCCTTACTAGGTGTGAGCTAACGGGAAGCAGTTAAAGCTATGCTTATGAGATTGTTCCTCAGTAATACTGAGGAAGAATATAATACTGAGTAGTTTTACGAAACTAAATTACAGCAGATATTCCTTGAGCATTTGGTGACATCCATATTAAAGGAGTAAACCAAAGATTTAGAATAATGTAGTTCTAACCATTATCAAGATAGGAAAATCTGGGGGAAGACAGCTGTAGAGTTAAAAATTCTTCCTTTATTTCAGGTTTCAGAGAGCAATCTGTACTCAAGCAGCAGTTCAGGCCCAATAAGCTTTGGGAGTCATAAGGCTAATGTCTTATTTTTAACAAGTCAGCCTGATTACAAAAGGAGGCAAGCAGAACATCACCTCTGAGACACTACAAAAGCACCAATTCATACAGGAGTAACCAAGCCCTTTTGGTATTGTGGGCACAGCAGTTATAACATGACCATCACTTCTCTAAGCAAGCTGCAGAGACCAGATGGACTGGGGTTCTCTCTGCCATGTCAAGTATTTTCCCATGGAAGGAAAACCACTTTGTTATCCTGCTTCTCTTCCTTCAATTAGGCCAGAAATTCTGCAAGGCAAGATCTAATTAAAAAGTGATTCTCTGATGTTTAAACCAGAATAAAACCCTCCACAAACACATCGCTTCCCAAGAGAAGGCCACTCCACCAGGCCCAAGCATTTGGCTGCTGGACCACCCCAGGACCTCTCATGAGCAGCACAAGGCAAGTGCTGTGCATGCAGAAGAAGGGTGTAGCTTGCTGCTGAAACTGAAACTTCATGGTCTGACAAGTGTTCTGTGTGTTACCTGTTCTTGTACAAATGACTTCCATCATGCTGTGAAACCTACTGAAATGCTTAAAGAGATTTGACAGGAAAACAGCATCAATGAAGTAACACCACAGGTGGCAAACTAAAAACCTTGCCACTTTGAGACACTGATACCAAAGAGGTCTTTTCCTGTAATGAATCCCATCAGTGACCCACCAGGAATGATTAAGCTACATTAGTTCAAGTGTCAAGAACACCCTAACATTAAGCATTAGCTCCTTTAGCAGGCATTGGAAGACAGGACTAGTCCTATACTTCATTATTTTTATTATGAACATTTAACTTTTATGCTGTGTCTATTTTGGTATACTTCTAAACTGACTGCCTTTGCCAATATTTATTTCAGAAAAGACTGAAAGTCATCACCTTCAATTTTCTTATCTGGCTATGTAACAACAGCCAGCAATTCTGAAATTAGCTTCTTCTGACAAAGCATTTTCTTCAGAGACCTTCTGACAATATTTTCACTTCTTCCCTTATCAGTCAGAAGCACAGTATGTGACAACATTTCAGATGTGCTGAAATGCCCCTCAAGCCAGAAACTGGGACGTCAGTTCCATAGCCAGTAATTATCAGTGGTTTTCTTGAATTGAATTGCTGTAATCAGGTGAGCAAAAAGCTGTGAAGGTTATTTGGGAGACCAAAATAAGCACTTGGAAGAGTATCACTGCATCTCAGAGAGAGATTATTTTTATATACGCTGCAATTGAGACTGAAAAATGTATTTATAATGAAACTAAATATTAAATAACAGAACCACAGGAAAGCCATCAAACTACAGATTTGGAAACTATAAAAACACGTCAGTGAACTAAAGAGAGCTGTAACAATAAGAAGCAAAGATTCAAAATGAAAAGGCAAGTGGAAGCAGGGAAGAAAGAGGGAGAAAAGTAATCAGGGCAAGTCAAACAGTTAGGAGAGCAAAGCATTAAAGAGAGAAGGGTCAGGAACTGCATGAGGGAGTGAAGAGGATAAAGGAATTATTGGCTAAGAATACCCAAAACAAAGGTAACAGCAGATGTTATTTTTTTGGGGTACATTTAATACAACATCTGAAAAACAGAAACAGCATTTCTGGAAATGCCATACTTTTCAAGGGGAAAAAAAAAAGAAATCTAGGAAGGGAAGAATCAAGAAATTAAATCTACAGCAAGCAGCTGTCAAAGTCCTGCAGTTTCTCTTGGCAGAACAGCACTTCCACTGATAAACCAATGCCACGGGATCACTGTCTTATGATGACAACTTTTAGAAAAGAAGAAGGAAAAGGGAAAAAAAATTTAAAGCTTCAGACTCTCAAGATACTTTTTCCACATATATGAGCAAAAACATCCAGCCTGTGACGACTGTCTCTTCAGTTCATGCTCCAAATACAGTGTGCTAGAGAAACCTAAAGTACCAGAAATAAGCCAGTTATATTAGCCAAGACCCCTATATGGCTCAACTTACCCCTCTGGAAAGGGCTAAGGTGACAATGCTAGGGTAGCTTCTTCCAAAATGACACATCCAGCCCTGCACTGTGCTGTCCTGCCTTTTGCAGCCATGCACCAAAGTGCCTCCAGCACGCAGAATGTCCTGCCAGGGGCACTGCAGCTCAGCCATGCACCAGCAGCCCCTGTAGCCAGCACAGCAGCTGCCCTTCAGTGCAGGCTGGTTAAGCACCACTCAAAGCAAAAACCCAGCCTACATCCATCTTTCCACAATCACAACTGATCCGGTCACCGCACGTGTGAGGTATTTTTTAGGAGAGCAGCATTCCCATGTGAGCTCTGAACAAGATGCTGCTGTTTTCACTCCCCTTCGGAGCACAGCCATTTCGAGTGGGCAGGACAGATGGATGGATGCAATGCCAGTTTGACCTATGTGCATTTCAGCTGTAGTTAATAATGGCTAGCACTTCATATTGTTCACTGAAAGATGCACCAGAAGTGGCAAGGATGATGGGTTCTAAATGTATTCCAAAAACTCTCTGTACTTCTGGCTTCTGAATATCAATTTATCAAGTTAAAAGAATGAGGAGTTTTGTTTCCAAGGCAGTTGGGGGAGAAAAAAAACCCCAAATCAATCAAAGTTTATTACTTTCCCCTTTGGTGAACAGTTCAATATCCCATTAAACCTTTGCAGTGATCCTTATCAGCACATACATACTGAGCTCAGTCCAAAGATGTAAGTGACCTGCTCAGCATTCATGGCAACAGGCCTTCCATTGACAAAGGCTGAACTTTACGTGTTTTAATAAAAGGCACGAATGCAGCTAACAAGACAAGTTGAATAACATTCCTTTACTCTCACTCCATTACACATATTCCACTATTGCATTTCACCATGGGCTCCAACTAACTGTCATGAAAGGTTTGCCTACTTCATCCTGCCCACATGTTTTTGCCTCCTCCTTTTCAGTGGATCCGAAGGAAAACCAAAAATTACCACCTGCTACTCCATGTGAACAATATAAAAGTGAAGGCAGAAATGAGTGACTGGCAGAGTGGGAAGAGTGAGACTGTATAAACATTTTTCTTTCTAGGTTGCTTTCCTCCTCCTTACACACACGCCAACTCCATTAGGAGCATAAGATCTCCCAGGAATCACCAGGCAGGATATACTACCACCAAAAAGCAAATAAAAAATTTTGTTATTTTCTATCTGTGTATCTATTTTACTGTTGTTAAAAGTGAGGGACAAATAAGAAAGAGCAGATAAGGAAATAAATAATCCTGGCTAATTATCTTTTCTAAAGATGCACATCACGGCAGTAGCATTCCCCTTTCCCAGTCTACAGCTGTGTAGCATATCTGATTCAAGATTCATTGCACATTGCCAAGCAAAGGGCATACTCAGTAAATACAGATACAAACAGACTGGTATTTACCTGTGTCAGAAGTTTATCAGAACAATTGAAGAACCGCATTCCAATGAAGATAAGCAGGCAGGAAGAAATGACAGCAGAAAAAAAGAAAAAAAATCTCAGTTATAATCAAAGTTATCACATTAAGAGACACACAACAGAAAGTACAATTACCATTAAACCTGTTATTTCAGGGTCACTCAAGAAGTGGCTGAATCGCTTGTGCCTAGGAAGAGAGAGGTATTGACACAGATATAACATTATCCAATTATTTTATTCAAAAGTATTATTGGAGTAATTTCCACGTGTAACTGTGTGGACCATTCAAAGGCACCCTGCAAGGTAAGTGCACAGTAAAAAAAGGTCTGCTTGCAAGCTTAGAAGAAGTAATTCACATACTGGATATCAAGTGGTGCTTCTAAAGCTCACTTTAGCATAGACAAGGTTAGATGTCCAGAGGATAGCACCCAGGGTCACTGCCTTTTCTCCACTAATCACAGAAACAGCAGAATGAATATCCTGAACTAAGGTTAGCATCTATAAATATCCTTCCCTCCTATAAAGCAGACTTTTCAGTGGCCAGCATAAGCCAAAAGGAAAGTTCATAAAACAAAGCACAAGCACACAAAGCCCCCAAAAATATAAAAGAATTCTGGTAGCTAAAATCTACTATGCACAGCAACCAGAGATACTATGACTTTACAAAGCTACTCAAACTGAGACCCTTACTGGAAAGCATTTTAGTAGCACCTTTTGTGTTCCTGTGCTTTGTGCTGGCTTCTGTGCCCCCATCCATTTCTCCATTCCCACCTCTCCTGTATTCTTTTCTCTGTTCTTTCAGGTACTTTTCCCTTTGGTTTACCAAACTGGCAAATAGTAAACCTTCCACGTGTTCTCCTTTCCCCTATTCCCAGAAGACACAGTTGGCAATGAAGTTCCAAGCATGAGGGAAGCATAAGAAGATGGGTAGGAGGTGAAGGCAATGGATATCTAGCATACAGAATTAATCTGAGCTGCAGATATCTCAGCAGAGAACGCAGAGTCTTCTAGCACACCATACTGTAAGGAAAGCTGAGATCTACGGCACACACAAAAAGGTCAATCTGGCACCTTTAGGAAAGCCAGAGATAACAAGATTTAAAGAAAAAAATAACTCCAAGGAGAAATCATTATCTACTATCCTAAGCTGCACAGACTAACCTTAAAATAATTTTAGCTTTAGATATTTTTACATTTATTTCAACAACTCAAAAAGAGTGCTCGATATCTAGCAACTCCCATTGAAGATTAAAAAAATTGTTTTCTTAAGATTTGAACCTTTGCTCAATTACACAGCAGAAGGAACTTTAAGAAACTGGAACATTATCATCTTATTGCTGTTTTAGCATTCATCCCAGTTATTTTCTTTTCATCCTGAATTAAGGGAAAATTAGTTTTCAGTCTCAAATTGCCACTTGTCCATAAAACAAAGTTTTTACTAGGATTAAAAGGTATTCAAGATTTTGTTTTTTAAAGCATGTGGTTACTCAGACTGATTTGAAACTCCCTTCACCAGTTAGGCGCCTATTTGTTTCTTCAAAGCCACTGTTGTATAATAATTCAACTGCCTATAAAACACTCATTTCCATACAACAGGCATAAAAGACAAATAATCCATTTTTTCAACAAACACTTCTTTTTTGCACCAACTTAGAACAAGACGAAGCTGCCACTAATATCAGTACTGCAAGTAGGTATCTAAAATACAAATGCAGCTTTAAAAAAAAAAAAAAAATCACAGACCAAACAAAATCTCCCAAAACGACGAGAAGCCATCCTATGACCATGTGCATAATGTAATGCTTGGAAAAAAGCAAAGAAGTCACACAGATTCTTAAACTTCCCATACAGCACACTGTGCCCAAAAATAGGAATTAAAAATACATAATGCTTGCATAACCAGAAATTCCTCACTCTCAGTGCAGAAAGGCTCAATGTTATCAGCACCAACCTTGCCCCCAGAGGGCTCTTTATATGTAGAATTATCTGTAACAGTCATGCTACGACAGAAAAGCCTCCCTTGTTTATTACTGGGAACTCAAACAAGAAAGCTATAAAGTGTAAATACAGGTCTAGACCATTCATTATTTTTCTCACAAGCTTCATCCCATTTGGGAGTTATTCAACAACCACTGCAATAATTAAGGATACCTTGAGAATATCATACCTGAGCAAAATTTATTCTAATACACCACACTGCTGACACTGCAGACTCAGCTGAACACCATCCTGCCCTGGCAGCTTTAAGCTTTTTCTGCCTTTCCTTCCCTTGATGCTTCCCTCCTTTTGGGGTCCGTGGGCTTGGAGAAGCAGATGCTTCTCTGGTCAGACACATAGCTCAGGCAAGCCCCTACTGACAACTTTGCCCCAGAAGTCTAGCTGTAAACATCTTTTAAGTTAAAAGCTGAATCGAGGTGAAATTTAAATGGGAAATACCAGACCAGGTCTCTGCAGAATCAGTCTGGAACAAAGTGGAATAGTCACCATGATACATACATGCAAAAAGCAACCTTAATGCTATTAACTACTCCCATCAACCCTGTCCTCTCAAGAAATAATGTCAATATAAAGCTCTGCCTAACTTACTGAGTTCATTTCACAAACAAAATCTGCGTTCTTGTGGGGGGGCATCACTGTCCCTTGCGGACCCACTCCTCACTAACCTTAACCACCTTTAGTTTGGCCAGTTGTGGATTCAGCTTCCCTTCCGACTCACACACCGGAGTCGTTTCCCCTGTGCACATTAACTCGGCACAAAGCGGAGCAGCAGAGGCTGCTCCCCGCAGGTGCCCGTGCCGCTGGGATCGGTTATTTCAGGAATTAGCCGGACACAGCTCGGAGCAGCAGAGGCTGCTCCCCGCAGGGGCCCGTGCCGCTGGGGTCGGGTATTTCAGG
>VYZP01033718.1:11955-28619 GCA_013400635.1 Hypocryptadius cinnamomeus
CGGAGCAGCAGAGGCTGCTCCCCGCAGGTGCCCGTGCCGCTGGGATCGGTTATTTCAGGACACCGCGGCCGCCCCGGCGCTGGGCAGGGATGGAGAGGAGGCGGCGGTGGCTCAGCCGCGCCACCTGCCGGCCGCGCCCGNGCAGATAAATAACTACACACATAAACCGTGAGACACGCACACAGAACTGCACGCAGCGGTCCAGGCTCCCCCTCCTTCCTCCCTACAGAAAACGGCTTTATCTCCCGGAAAACAGCCCGAGAACGGAGGCACAACCACGCGGCTATCTGGCCTTCACCCACAGCGATAACGGCTAAGCGCGCTGGCACAGAAATATCTGGGCTTTACACAGAGACTGGGTATATAAATAAGAGCATCAGAGCAGACAAAACCCGACTGACAGCGAAAGGCAGTTTTGTGGATGTCGGTGGAGCACAGCCGGATAAGGGAAACCACAGCTTGCTGGGCGCATCTATCCCAGCTACTGTGCATCACCCTGGGCCTGGGCCACACGCCGGTTATACATCCCCACCTAGCAGCCTACAGTCCCACTGCATAGAGACAGTGCCAAGAGAAAGCTCACAGGGACAGAGTCCTACCAAAATTCTGAGAAAGGGAGCCTTTACCCTGGGACATGATCCCACCAGCAGCTCATCTCTCTGACTGCCCTGAAAAGGAGGTGCCTCCAGGATGCTATACCAACCCCACTACCACTACCAGCCTCTTCCCCAGGGCATCCACCAGTCACTCACTACACTTCCAGGTCTAAAAAGACCTTGGAGCCAAAACCTCTGTTGGTTTTTCCCTCTAACCAAATATTTAAGGCTGTGTTCACGCAGGAGAAGCCTAGAAAAATCTCCCTGGTGCTGCACATACAGGAAGCCAGCACAGCTTTGATTGCTGGAGCTTGCTAGTGAATGGAGGCAGAAAGAGACAGTGATCTGAATCAGACTGAGCACACCATGTTTTTCTTGGGAGAGTAACCTGCAGAACACCACAGCAGACAGGCTGCAGTGTACCACGCTTGCCAATTCAAATCAAGCTAAAGTAACACGCTCCCCTCTCCTCAGTCCTCTCATCAGCACAAAAGCCACAGGCAAGGGTAGCAAGATACTGGTGTCACACCAGAAAATCCACACTTCATGAGAAAGGGGAAAAAATACAATTTCAATTTACGGTGGCATAATATATAAGAGACCTATTTTTTTGTTTTCCTTTCCAAACACTGAATTGACATTATATTTAAGAAACCTACTCTTTTCCCCCACTGTAAAGCCATTGTCATTTCTCACACTGAAGCAATTCTTTTATCAACCAGATTACCAGACTCCTCTTATGTTTTACTTAAAACTCCCCTAAATTTAGTCTTTTCTATTGCTAGGAGGTCATTAGCCAGTCCACAAAAAATGCATGCCCACAGCATTGCAGCTTTATTGAGAAGGGACTTTTACCCTTTGGGCCAGCCTCACAGCATATGACAGGAAATAAAAACAATCCAAAGAGTTGTTTTAGCAGAAGCTGCCAAAGGGTCATCGCACTCTCACCTCCAACCCAGTCCAACTTTGGTAGCTGGTGGTTACCTGTGAGCAAATACTAAATCAGTGAGATTCTGTGCACTCAAATCCTGCCACTGTTCCCAGGGATACCACAAGAAACAAGCCCTTGCTAAACCTGGCTTAAGAAAATACACACAACTGTGGGTATGTACACAGCGCACACAAGTGAGGCTTTATTTCAGAACACAGATTTTAGAGTCTTAATTTTCAAGACTTTTTATTGCTAGAATACATTTTAAAATCAGGTTTTGTGGGTTTTTTAAGCATTTCTTTATGAAAAATGTGGAGCTTAAAGAGAGTGTACTCCCCTGTGCAACCATTTTCCATGTTGGTGAATATGCAGCTTAGTGTTTTGCCTTTTTATGAACACACAAAACACTTGAAGGTATTGTTGTTTAGTTTTTTCCTTCCTTGTTTTTTTTTTCTGTTTGTTTGTTTTAACAGAGCATCAGCCAACATGGCACAGACTTGTTCTTCAACTGCCAAAAGCATCACTAGTATAAAAGTGATGTCAGCACTGTTTTGTTAGTAACACTGGCCTTCCCTCTGAACAGGCAGAACATACACATTGCCAGGTCAAGCATTAATAGAAACTAACAATAGTTTCTTAGCCCAGCAGCGTGAAAGCTTGTAAGACAAAACAACATCATAAAAAAAAAAATCTGGATTCACCTCAAACAATCACTCCAACTCACATGAAGATCCACATGTTCAGAAACTCAAGTGACTGAAGAAACGGCAAAGGTAATCACAAAAAAAGGGATCAAGCCTTGATTTTTTTTGCACTCCTTCACTTCACCTTGTCCCTCACTGACTTACCTACACCTGCACTGGAACATAGTATTTCACAGAAAAAGATGTGCCTGCAATATTGTGAACTCAAAAACAGGTACTTTATGCAACCTACTCTTCCAAATTTAGTAGTGAATCAACTGTCATAACAGGATTTGATACAAGAGTCTGAATCTTTTGTTACTGTGCCAACCTGGAGTTTTGTCTACTATGGTAGTTTCAATACAGCACGTAGACTCTGCAAGTTATCTGATCAAACCCAAATGTATACTTGTAAATTATCAAAGCAATGTTCTATTCAATTATTTTACTCAATCATCTTCGCTTTCTTGAAGTAGCCGAGTTCTTTTTGCTCTCTACTTCACAAAAAAGTGGAGCAGGCAGTGAATTTTCTTCATGAGAAAAATCTCTGAAAATGGACCTTTGCCAGCAAGAATACTGATGGGCAATCCTTATTTGACCAAATGTCTCTTGCTATAAGTTTTACAGTTCAGAGAATTGAAAGTTTCTGCCTTCAACATATGGGAACAAATAACAACATGGCAAGTCCAATAAAATGAAGAAAGAAATGAAAATAAGTAAGTAAAATATAAGACTTCAAAATCACTTAGTTAAGTATAATACAGGTGGCACCAACCACAAAATAACAGGAAAAAAAAATTAGACTGGAAGGGTCCTTTGGCTTCCATCTAGTCCAGCCTCCTGCTCAAGTGAAGGTGAGCTTCAAAATTACATGAGGCTGCCTTCTGAAGCAATGGTACAAGAATAGACAGAGCCCAAAGCTCATGAGCACTACTGCCCTGACAGACCACCACAAGTTGGAAGGTGCCATCCAAGACTCAGCTTTAGGAATGCTGAAGAGCAGTGAACAGAAATGGTGCAAACTTCACCTGGACCTTGCAATTCAGACCAGCAAAAGCCACACATTTGTGATCCCCCCACCCTCAACTAAAACAGCACAAGTTATTTTCTGGAACAGCAGAAAGGAAAAGAATAGAGTATCTAAAGAACCAGTAATCAATTTCCAAAATATTACAGCTCTAGGATATGAGAACCAGGAAAAACTGTACGGCTCATCAAAAGTTGCAAAAGTACAGGAGGTAACTCATTGGAACATACCATATATTAAGCTGTGTTCAAAAAACTACTTCAGGTAATTGGTTTCTGCACTCCTGGGAGGAGAGCAAACCAGAATCTCAGCTCTCCACAAGCAGTAACCTTTAGTAAATGTCGTATTTTCTTGTGACAGTTTAAGACACCACACTAGCCTGAAAAATAAAAGTATAACTCTCCTCCCTCATGGATGCTTTTAAGGAGGAAAGTCTCATGCCCTCAGACTTCTACTGGCAAAGGTGATTAAGGCAACAGCCAAAGACAGCAAGAAACTCAGTACACAAAACCTTTTCATAAATGCCCAAACTGCATTTGAACTAGGGCAGGAAGGGTATCAAAGGGAGAAGTGACAGTGAAAACACCTCAAATACATCACGCAGAAAGCAACAGGTTTTGTAGTACTGTCCCAGATGAAACCCTGCTCTCTTGCCTTGCAAATGTAAATAGAACTAGATCCTAGCTCCAAAGCACCCTGAAACCTCAAGAATTCAACACAGTATCAGTAGATTGTGCTAATTAGATCCAATTACATATTTAAAAACAACGGTCACAAACAGTTATGTTGTAATTAGGTATGATATCATGATCTGGGCTGCAGACAGCATTGAAAGAAGGCCGTATCCAAACTGACAAGAGAGATGCTATCTAAAAATTAACCCTAGAGACTGATCCAAAACATTCATGCCAAGTAGAATTCATTTAAAAAATGCCACATCTGTAACACATACATACATAATGTCACAAAAAAACCCTTAAAACACAGGCAAGAATTAGATACTTTGGTCTTAGGTTAAAAACACGCCTAAGAATCTGCACAAGTTTTACATGCTTTGGTGCTGTTTTGTAATACTTGAATGACCACTTTCACCTATGTAGCTTGGGACTGCTTTCTAATTTATCACTCTGAACCACTGTTTCAGTCCAAGTGTTTAGATGAACGCTGCCTGAATTAAACCACTATTAGCAGTTTGTTAAAGTTCAAAGGTATATATTCAATTAGTAACTCAGTGAGTACAGCTCTGTACAATCAAAAGTCAAAAGCAAAATACAGCAGAAATGGAGAACAGAAACATCAGAGATCTAGAAATCAACATTGCTATTACTACAAGAGGAAAAAAAAGCAAGCAGGTTACATGAAGACTGTAAGTGAACTGGAGATGTATCTTAGCCTTACATCATCCCATTAACATTATTCTCAAAACATCTGTATTGCATAAGTACAATATTAAGTGGTTTTGAAGTCTATTAAGACCAGTTACTTTTTTTCTGCACTCACTGCCAATACTAAACACACCTTTCTATATTATAGATTCCAGCAGTTAAAAACTGATATTTTTATGTTCCAAAAACTTGGTCACAAAGTTATGATGGAATTTTCCTTTTTTTTTTTTTTCTTTTCCCCAGAAGTTGTACTCTAGACTGAGCTCTAACAGCAAGGTTAGACATGCTGGAAATGTTTGCAATACATGTTTGCTGAGGTTAAGAATAGCCCAAAGATAAGCAGTTGCCTAAACTTGACAGTTATGAACTGGGACTCTACACAGGCACAAAACATTCTTCTGATGCTCAGACTCATTTGTTCTCAAACACTGACTGTCCTGGCTCCAGAGCCATACAAAAGTTTAATGAGGTGACAATCCCCTGCTGCCACAAAGTTTTGAGAGATTCAGGTCACAGAAAAAAAAAAAAAAGAAGAAGAAAAAAAGTAACAAACCATGGGTAATTTGACACAACAGGAACTCACTGAAGAGAATTAGATAATAGGTGCTGGGACTTGGGTTTTTCCCATCATCAAGATAAAAACCTTATTTTCTTCCCAACACTAAAAGAGAAGCTCACACTTGGTATCAGAAAATGTGTGTATATTTGATCTCTGAATCTTGGGTAGAAATTAAAGAAAACCTCTTATAAAGCATTCTTTTCAGGGGAGTCACAGTAATTTCTTCCCCAAAGCTTTCAGAAACCTGAAACATCTTAAGGCAGTCTTACCTTTATATGCATCCATGTAAAACTAAACTTGAAGGAGTAGGCTAGTGCAAAAAGGAGAGTTTTAACAAAGCATGTAATGTTATCCACGGCAATTAAGTCTGCCTTTCATCAGCAATACTGCCATATTAAATCTGCCTCCATTAACAACATAGAATTTCCCATATTTGTCAGAATTATAAATTTTGCAAATTTAGCATTATTTGATCTCACATGCATTCTGTACCATTTCTCCTGAAGCCACTGTCTTATACTGAAAAAATAAAGTCATAGCAGCAATAATTCTCCCAGCCCCTAAAACACATCCATCTTGTCATCTTGTCTACAGTGAAACATGGTTTTAGTTTTTTTTGGTTTGTTTTTGTTTTTTTGTTTTTTTTTTTTTAACATTCCACTTTGGAAAATAAAGACTATTGAATGCCTTGTTTTATACCAGTAGAGCCCATTAGACTCACTATTTCTATTTAAAATTTGATTAAATAACACTCATAAACACCTTGAATTCAGACACTCTTACAGTAACTTCAGTAAGAGTAATTGTACCTGCCCGCACTGGATTAATTTTATTTAACACCAGTTAGCATAACATGTAAGGGTCCACTAAGTTCAAATGATGCCCTATTAGGAAGCTGCACTGAATCATTTTTCAGCCAATTTTAACTGAACAAAACTTTTCCCTAGAACTGGTCATCAGTTTCTGAAAGCACATAAGGCACAATTATGGACAGACCCTTAATCTAAATTAGTCAGACATTAAAATATTTCATATTCTCTCTTTTCATCCAGATTATTACTAGGAAGTACCCAGATTTCCATCCATTTTAAAAGCAAAACCAGAAACAATGGTGTTTTGGTCCCTGAAAATGTAAGAGACATTCTACATTCAGTAAAACAGTGCTGCTTCACAACAGCATGCAAGACCATTGCAATGTTACTACATTTCACAATCACTAAGAAAATGGAATTTCTAGATTAAAAAAAGGACAGGCACAACAATCTGGATATTTCCTCATCACATGTAGTGGACAAAAATTATATGATAACAATTTAGACTCAAACTTTATGTCAGTAACCGTCCCCTTGTCTGTGCACAGAAGACAACTTTTTCGTTCTTTTCAAAAATAGCTTTGTCCCAGAATTAGCTTTCCATTAAATGTTCCCCTACCTATTAAAGCATACTACCACTACAAACACTTACTGGAAATAAAGTGTTAAATAAATTGTAAAGGCTTAATGGAAGACTTGTTTTCTTCCTCAGACTGACTGTCAAACTAGCCATAATCAACAGTATGATCCTCAAATATTAGATAATAAAAATGCTAACAGAAGCCATGAAAATGAAGAAAAAAAACTTACCAATCAGGCAGAATAAATATTCAAAATATACCAAAACACAGGAAATCATCATAAACACAAAAAAAATTATATATATAGCTCGAAATATCTCAAAATATTTTTATTCCTTTCTTACCCTAAAGGACATGTAAAAAGAGACCTTCAGCTTCTCTCCCTTCCATATCATGGGAAAGAAGTTTTATGTTTTCATCTTCATAATTACTACTTCTATCTTTTGTGAACTAGAGTCACCTATTTCCAACTGAAACCAATGCATTTATTATTAACTTAAGCAAGGAGGATTTGGACTTCAAGTCATTAGGGATTTGAAAAATATAGGTTGGATGATCTATAATTAGCATTCCTGATGATTTAAACATGGTTTGATGATTACTAAATTCATCGTCTTTAAATAAACACTTTGACTCAGCATCAGCAAAATAGAGACATTTTCATCAACTAATTTAGCCTAAGACTTTTTGGCAAACAGGAATAGGAAAGAACCAATAGCTTTATAAGACCAGTGAAGGCAGGAATAGACATGCAACTATGTTAACAAGTAGAAGGGAAAATATTATCATGAAACTGCATCCAGAATCACTGCAGACATTTGTTCCCATACCCCAGTGTTTTGCATTTTAAAGTGACTAATCAGAAAGCAGACACTACATAGACAAGAAAAAAGTCCTTATCTAAGTATTCAGGTAAGTGACCTACCCTTTTTTTAATTACAATTAAATACTAACACACGTTAGAAGTCAAGTTGTATCTTGTAGAAGCTCACAGAACATAATATGGAAAACATTTATTTCAGTACTTAGTGGTCAAAGAGGATGAAGCTAATGACTTCTGAATCAAAGTTTTAATCCTATAACGGAGCCACAGTATTCAGTTGCCAGTGACTTCTCAGGAAGTCACCTGCTAAGTGAGCCAGGAAACAAAACAAATTAAAAGCGCCGTGGACCCAGAGTGAAAGGATGCACAAAGGCTGAAAGAACATGTGCCCATTATAATCCTCAGCAAACAAACAAAAACCAAAATCAGGCACCACAATTATTTCATCAGCTCACTGCTGTCCACAACTCAGACCTTCCCACAGCTCTAAAGATCTGACCCATATTTAACAGCCAGAGCCAGAACATTATAGGTCATCTGAACTGAAAAATCTTGTTTCCAATACACTGGTGTCATACAAGGCTGAATGTCAGTCTTTCTAAACTCTCACACAAGGGTCTGTTCAAGGTTAAATATAATCCTTTACACTAGATAATTGATAACACACATACCCCCAATAATTAATTGCAGTAGAATATGAATCATTTTGTGTATCAGGTCTCAAAACTCTGTTTTGCCTACAGACTCCTTAGAAACTTGGTTTGCATAACATGTTCTTTCCAAAATATTCCTCTGCTGAAATTAGTATCTGTTTGTTTGGCCTTTTTACTTAAAGATAAGGCACTTCTAGTTTTCAAAAACTCATCTAAATTCTTTTAAGTTCAGCAGAGGACCCTTCCTTCCATCTTCATGATGCAGGCATTCCAACCTACATATTTTGAATGAACTCATTCTTTCCAGATTCAGTAACCCCCTCAGCTTTTATATATTGCATTAACTTACTCCACATTAAGATATCAGAGACCTTTAACTCTCTTTTTTACTGTGTTACATCAGTCTTCAGCCACTGGGCTACATACCATTTCCCAAAGAGCACAAGCCATTCTGATTTTTTACCAGTATGTACTTTGTACGAAGCAAACCATTGCTCATTTTCCCCCTACATCAGTTGCTTTAAAATAGATGAGATGTTAGAATGATGCCAAATGTCTAATGTGAGCTTCTTCAGAGGCCTGAGCTCATTTTAAGAACAAAATAAATAAAAAAGGGGACAGGTATATCAGGGTACAAGAATATGGCTGAATATACTACCAACCTATTTACACAGGGCCTGTGACATTTTGAAACAGCCTCGCAGCACAGTATCTGAAGCCTCACAGAGAACAACAGCACCAAACACTTATTCTCATGATTGCTTCAAGTAGCTTTTCAATTTTCCTGGTTTTCTGTATCAAGGTTTTTGAGTTGGTTTTTTTTGGGGTTTTTTTTTACTGATAGCTATTTCCTCCAGCCAAACAGGTGGCTGAGAGAATCCACTAAAGTATTTTTAAAAAACCTGTCAACTTACATAAGTTTAGACACTATTACTAAGTAACAGCTTAAGTATCTAGAGGGCTTTATGAATGATGGCTTTCTTTCAGATGAAGCTTCTTACACCATTCCAGGGAATCTTACTGTAGACTTAACACAATTTGCAACTTCTGCTAAATTTCAATAGAGAACTATCCCAGAAAAGGGAGACACTTAAATATGTGCTGCTTGTATGGATTTTGCTTTAGGGTATACATGCATAGAAAAGGTTTCAAGGTCAAATCTCGGACCCATAGAAAAGGTTTCAAGGTCAGATCTGAATTTGCCTAAGCTGCCACAAAACAAAGTGCAACAGTAATAAATAAATGACAATGCACTACCAAAAAGATTTCATTAACAGTCCGAAAAGTAGAGATCTAGCAGGAGAACAGTGCTGTCCAACACCACATGCCGTACTTACTAGCTGTATTGTAAACCAGATTTTATATTCTAAATTGTATATATGTTCCAAATTAGTTATAAATGGTGCACGCTCAGACAAATGATTTTCTGTAAGCCCCAGCATCTCTAAGTCTTTACATTGAAATTATTTCCCATTATACTACAATTTCTCTTACGTGTTTCACCAGCACAACACATTTGAAAACTGGAATCAGTATCTCCTGAAGTAAATTATCTCAGATGATCCTTTTGAGTTTTGATAAGGAGACATTTCTCAAAGAGCTTTGGCACCTTTTCTCAGACCCTTTAGAAGCAGCTGCCGAATCCAGCAGCCCAACAGAGGCGCCACAGCCCCAGCTCCCCGCCCCAAGGTCCGGCCTGGTAGTGAGGCTGAGCACAGCTCCCCACAGGCACACACAAAACACGTGCACAGCACACACACGTCTGGCAACGCAGGTCACTGCAAACTCAGCACTTCGGTAAATAGAGCCAGCAGCAACATCCTCTTCCCGCTCCTCGCTGCTGGGGGTGAAAGTCCATTAGGAGACAACGTACACATGTGCACATGCACTCCGAGAATAACTGGCCCTATAACTGCACTTGGGCTTGCTCGCAGCTCGCCCAGCAGCTGGGCTCTGCCCAGCTAGCAGCAAAGGGCACAGCAGCCCCCGTGGCCCCACTCCAGGAGCTGGTACTGAGACCTCACAAACATGCAGACACTCATTACAGAGCCCTCTGGGATGTGGCCATGGACCCTCTCTACCCAGCAGCTGGCCCCCAGAGCCTCCCGTTATTTCACGCACAAATATGCACACTAACGGGGGTCTCAGCCACACCCCAGAGTCTCTGCAGCACTTGGCCTGGGCTCCCAGCTCCTAGCTCCTGCAGCTGTATCATACAGATGCACACAGGTTTTTTTCTGGACTTCATGGCCACTCCCAAGTCTCCTCTCCTGCTCCCTCTCCTGCTTCATTGTCCTCAGTCATCACACCCCACGCACACCCCTTCACCTGACCCCGCCACGTGGGCCCTTGTGACCCATGGTCAGACTGGAGCTGCTGGCACTGAGACCCCCTATAGGCACTCGCACAGTATTGAGCCCCTTACACAATCAAACAATTAGAATTTAATGAGACTGCACTGATGAAGCCAGGGAATGGCCTCACAAACATCCTGACCAGCCACCTGCTTACACTCAAGCAGCTCCCTTTGCTCCTCTATTTTACCCATGATTCATTCCCCACAAAGTCACCAATCCCTCCCTTCCCCAACCTTGTCCCTTCCCCAAACATCCCATTCTGAGCTGGGTACGATTCCAAAATGTTCTTACCTGCATCTACCCGCTTCTGCTCTGCAGGCTGACCTCTGTTAACTCAAGTGTCTGCCACCCAGGTCCCCAAGGGCTGATAATCTCCAGTGACAGCCCTGGCAGGAGCCAGGTCAGGGGGCTCATTTCTCTGACGAGGTTACCGGGTTCCCCCGCCCGCTGCTGTGCCTCAGGGCTTTGCTGTGCCCACGGAGACAAGCCGTTTAATCACATAACCTATCACCCTTAGTATTTCCAGGCTGAACATCCAAAGCCATTACAAGAGTATTTACCAAAGCCATGAAAATAACATTTCAAAGTTCAAAGCTAGTGTATTTGGGAAATCATCATGTTCACCACTTGTTTCAAGTTGTGGGGGTTTAGATTAAAAAAGTCAGGCATATAATTTATCAGATTTACTTATTCAAGTTGTTGCTCTTAAGTGTCAGGTGCTGGCTCATGTGTAATCCTAATAAACGTTTTCCAACAGTTATCAGGACACTTAAGTAATACAAAAAGCACCACATACCTTGTTGACCATATCGTATTATATTTGCTTTATAAACACTCATGACTGTTAATGTTATTGCTAAGCAACTGGATGATCTACCATACAGTATTTGCATAGCACTGTCTATCAGCAAATAAATGACTTTCAACTCTTTTAGTTCACAATTCACAGAATTACACACCTAAGTAACACTGAGCAGGTTTTTAAAAACTTTTGATAAATTATCCAAATCACTGGATGACAAAAACTCATTCACCACTAGTATTTAAGGAATTTGAACTGTAAAGAGATTAAAAAATATGGGAGGTTTGGGTTGTATAGGAGATAAGAGGAAAGCTGAATTTTTAATTAGACAGCAGCTCAGCAAGGCAGAACTAGAACTGCAGACATCATCTGGAATTCATGAAACGCCATTTTATGCTTAGGTGAGAGAACTCATCACTTCTTACCTAGTGGTTACAGTAGCTGCAAAATGCAAATCTGTTCATGTACAGAAAAAGAGAGTTAGTCAGAAGAAAAAGAATTAATTAGAAAATGGAAGAGGAACAGACAAAGAGGAAGCAGGGCTGGGTTTTTATGTTACAAATAAAAAGCTGTCCTCTTCCACTGCCTCCTACATATTGCCTTCTCCAGTAAGCCGGTGCTCTCCTTCACCAGTACATGGAGTGATAGCTCTCTCAGATCCTTCTTCCTTTCCATTTTCTCTCAAAAGCACATGTTTTATTTCAATCAAAACCTCACTATTTCAAAACTATTTGATCTCAATGACATAATGTACAACCTAGCAGAAGAGCTGCAATTACTGATAAATTTAACAACCCATTTCCCAAGTCTCATTGTTAAATAGCTCACTGCCTTGTGCAAAACATTCTACAGAAATTCACCTTCTGAGGGAGCAATGAGCTTGGCCAGACAAGCTGAGGGAGGAAGCATGGCTGGGCAAGCCTACTAAGGGCGAGCAAAACAGGCTTTTGTATGGGAGCAAGTTTGTAAAGGCTGAACTTCAGTGAGAGGCTCTGAAAATCTGACTGAATAAACAAAATGCACTCTCAACACTGCAGTGATGAGCTGAAACCCTGTCTGTCACTGCTATGGAAAGGTCAAACAAACAGCAAGAGTCAGCATATAGTTTTACATGCCCCTTTCTTCCATGCTGAAGCATCATCTCATTTCAATAGTGTAGGCAGCCACAAACCAGCCAAACAGCAGCAGGAGGAGCTCACATATTCCCATTTGTCAGGTCAAAACAGTGGGTAATTTTACAACTACTCCACAAGAGACACATTAAAATAGACAAATGAATGACAGGAATTTGGAGCGGTGGGCATGACTACAAAAATTCTGATTACCAAGTGTCTGGAATTGAATGCTCTACTAGCTAGAGAATCATCCAAATATTAGTTAGGCAGGTTTTCTAAACACGGAATTCCAAAAAGTCTATGGCCACCCACACAGCCATATGCTTAGGTTATACCAGACATTCCTAACTAACTGCCTTTGGTTTGATCTTTCCCTCATGATTATTCATTTCCCACCTGTACTATTACCAGGGAAGCTGTAGCATCACTGCTTGCAGCCTAAAGCTCAAGACAGACAAAAAACCTCACACAAGAGGATAAGATAACAGATTTAAGCTGCTTTTGCAAAAACATCGACCTCTTAGCACAGTTTGGGAAGGTCCTAGGACAGAGAATCTCCTTTCTATATTAAACATGAGAGAGGAAGTTTCAGTTTGCTTGCAAAGTCAACAATACAACAGCTGGGGCAGAGGGAGGAAGAAGTGACAAGAACAATGTCCTACCCACCAAGTGGAAGTGGGCAGCCAAAACAGAAGAATATTGCTACCCTTCTAAAAAGGAAAAAACTTCCAAGGCAATGCTCTTAAAATTTTGGCTATCAGCAAGAATCAGAAGTAGAAAGAGTAAGGCTGAAGAGAAAGGACAACTCCCTACCTCTCCAGCCCTACAAGGTCTACCTAATATGCACTGCTTATTAACAAAAACATATTCCAAGCAGAATAATAGCTTCTTCAGGTTAAACACTTTTATAAAACAATACACATTTAATATGCATATAATGGCATTACCTGGCATCAACCTAAAGTCTCTGTGGATAATGGACTATACATTAATTCTGTCTCCAGGTTAAAATGTAAGATATTCTAGAGACTACTTCTTTGAATGTTTTTATCTTTTTCCAGGGAGAGTCAGAAGGAAGCGACACAAGACAGACAGAAGCTTTTAAGTACATTATATACGCTTACTCAGATTAACAGTCATGGGTTTTTAAATCCTATCATAAACCTACTTTATATTTCAATATAACAATAAAAGAGAATGGAAACAAAACTCCCACCGTCACTGTCAATGGAGAACTACTCACATACTGATAGACTAGGATACCTTTAGAATTTGAATGTGACAGCATCAAATTTGTACGAGTTTAATGCCATTACCAAAATAACAAGTTGGACCAAAATTAATGCTAAGTCCTGACACATCCAATTATGCTGAAACTTGAGTATCACCATGATAACATGAAGGCATGAGAAGAGGCCTTTCATGAAATTATCTTTAGATAGATGCAGTAGTTATGCATGGCCTAAAATCCTCAGAGTGAAATATTACTGAAAAAAGAGAATGTTATCAACTTCTGTGATGATGATGATGATGACCAGAGAAACACAAACTTTAAAATTTTCAAACTGCTGAGATTTCAGCACTCAGATTACAGAGGAAATGACTGACCACCAAGAGTCTGTTACATCAACATTATTTTAATTACTCTTTGTGCAGACTCTCCTTTCATGTAAAGTCATGAGTATGGTACTTGGTTCAAAGCATACTTGGTTCAAAGTATGATGGAAGGAAAAAAAAAGTCTTTATGGCTCACAGGCCATTTTCTATACTGACTTACACTTTTAATCCTACTTTAAAAGGCCGTCAGCAAGACAGCAGTAGATTTCTTCAGTAAATTGTGATTCCTTTGTTGTAATGACTAACCTATTAAGAACTTTTAGTTGGTCTACATAACACCAAAATAAGCTTTAGGAAAAGGACTGGTCAAACCCAAGAACTCCAGCCTCAGATGTGCGTTAGCACAATTTAAAAGTTACAACCAAGCTGTGTAACATTGCCACGTAACTGCATGAGCAGAAATCATTTATTTCTGCATGTGAAGCATCTGCAAGCAATAAACTTCTCTATCCTATTCTGGCATCCAGAAACATGACTAATGGCCTTTCACACAAAAGATACACAGCTGGAGAGGGTGCCAAGATAAACCTGGAGTACTTGTGTTTATTGTACAAAGTCTTACACAATTGTTAAGAGTTCCCAGGAACTCTTAGCCTCTCCTGAAGTCTGTGTCTTCTTCCCTACACATGCCCCAACTACAACATCTATTCTAACATGCTGTAACAAATAGGTTTAGCATAATCCAAAACCTGTTAATACACCCCAGATCTCCAGGTGAGATGTTAGAACAGACCCAGTTAACAGCACGAGCAGGACTGCTCAACACAGCATTTGGGGGAAAAGCACTGCCCTATGCACTGCCATCCTTCCAAATAACAGCAACGCTAATTAAGCACATGTTTAGAGTCAGAAGGTACTCCATCATTTGCAAGACATACAACAGGTGACTATGTCAACCAGGAATGCCAGCATGTCCCTCAAGAGTACATCACCTCACAGCAGCATAAACCAAAACAAGTCCTCAGAGATTAAGATGCTACAAGTTGGTAACAGTGTTGGATAGTATCGGTCTATCCATAGGCACCACAACATCTCCATGAAAATTCAGCAGCCACCTCTCAAGGAGGCTACCCTGCAGTAACAGGTCCTCTGTTAAAGCCATACAGAATTCTTATGTCTTGCCCATAGAGCACTCAATGATCCTTGTGGTCACTTCCTACTTGGAATATTCTACAATTCCATGAAATTAAGAGTGGTATTAATTAATCCTCTTGAATTCTTAGATGTATGTAAGATCTTTTTATGAAAAACCTTTATACAGATGGCCTCAGGACTAAAAAGCACCTTCTCAAAACAGAAATCTTTAGTTCATGCTCTTCAGCATTTGAAACTACTTCTAAAGCATAAGGATTTAAATTTATTTTCCTCTCCAGTGGGATTTTTGGTCTTAATCTTATACATCGTTATGGTTGTAACTGGGAAATACTCAAAGTCCACCATATCTGAAGTTTAGAAAGCATGGAAAAA
Source organism: Hypocryptadius cinnamomeus (assembly GCA_013400635.1). Taxonomy (NCBI): domain Eukaryota; kingdom Metazoa; phylum Chordata; class Aves; order Passeriformes; family Zosteropidae; genus Hypocryptadius; species Hypocryptadius cinnamomeus. Next base: position 27,364 of record VYZP01033718.1, read on the forward strand.
TTAGGTTGTAGGTTGTGTTATTTCAGTATCATCCAGAGGACATGACTCCCACCTTCCTCAAGCCCTAGCCCACTTTATTTCAAGTTTCACCGAATTAACACTCAGGTACTAAGCCACAGCAGTGGCTTAGTCACTTCTTGCCTAGTAAATCTAGCATTGTTTTGTAAAACAGGAAAATCCCTTCTAAAAACCACATTTACAGAGCAAGGCTTACACAAACTCATTTAAAACCTTCCTCTTTAAACAAGTTAGTAACATACCTGTTGTTCAATACTGCAACAGCTACCACAAGCAAGCAAATTCAGCAACTTAATTTCTGTGAACTCCACAGTTTAAGACTGAGGACTAAAACCATCAAAAACTTCAAATGGTTTAGAAATCCACACTGCTTACATAACCAATCTCTTTAACTTGTAATGCACATCATTGACCACCAAAAGCACATTAATACTTTATTTAAAAATGAAAGAATTAACTGACTTAATGCCTTGTTAATCAGTCTGTGCTCAGCATTTAAACCTTACTGCCCTTACAGGTCAAGGGCATTCAGGTCAAGTCAAAAAATCAGCACATAGGAGTAACAGAAGGCAAAAAAAAGCTTCGACAGCCCTATATAGTGACAGAGGGACACCACTGTTGCAGAGGGTGATCACTGCTCCTTGTGGGGACAAACCCCTTTGATTATACATTAGTGCTGAATCATCAAAAACTAAATAATTGCAGTATAATAACACTGTTTTGAAAAGCTGGGGGAAAGTTATTTAAAAGCCCTTAGTACTTAATTATTAGAGGCTGGGTTTGATAGTCTTTAAAATCAAATGGAAGAAATAGAAATTCTAAATTCCCAAAGTTGTTTACAAAAATTATATTCCACACCAACTTGCTCTAGCTGTAGAAACAGACATAGCCATGGATCTGTTCATATACAGACATATAATCCCATTTCCACAGACAAAATAGATTCAACACTCCAACTTACTCTTACAAGCTGCAGGAGCTTGGAGTGGACACAAGTTCATTTTTTAAATTTACTAAGCACTTAAAAAGATACCAAAAGTAATGGGTTTGGAGCTGAAAAAACAATATCCTCTCTCACTAAATGACCTCACTTCAAAAGTAATCATCTGCATCTTTAACCCAACCTCCTTATGACCACTGGAATTGCTTCTCCCACAATACTCACAGAACTCATTATCTTAGTGTGGTTTTTTGCAGGCAGTCATGTTAGTTGCTTTAGTTTGAGCTTATTTGGGGTT
>VYZP01033720.1:0-25488 GCA_013400635.1 Hypocryptadius cinnamomeus
CTGCAATAATTTTTTTTTTTTCTGAAAAATGTTTCAGGGTTTTCAATAGCCTCACTTTTTCTCTCTCAGGGAAAACATTTGATTGTTTCTTCTGCTAAGACCAGAGAGAGCACAGGAGAAAGGAAGCTCACCTGGGAAGATTGTCTCTTATAAACACAAAGAGCATCTGTGCAGGTATATATATATATATATATATATATGTAGTTTAAGGAATATTTGGTGCAATTGGGTGTTGGTAGCACAGCAGATGTGAGACTGAATGAGAAATTTAAGAAAGAAGAAAATGTATAATGTAAATATTTATTGCATTTCTGAAAGAAGTGATCAGTTTTTTTTTTTTTTTTCTCTAAATGAGGAAAAACCTGGTTGTATCATTAATGCAACGTATACATCCCCAGCTCCCAGCTGGATGTTGAATTGTTGCTCTCTTTTCTGGGCTCTCAGGATAATCTCATAGGTTTTATTCTACACTTCTCATTCAGGGATTTTTTTTCTCTGATCACCCTAGATTTTATTATTCTATCTGACCTGTTGGCTACTGTGTAATAAAAACAGCTTTGAAATTTGAGACAGAAAATACACCTTTTTTAATCGTTTCCTAAAAAAAAGCTGAAGCACCTGAAAGTGTGAAGGCATAGGGCCCAGGTCTCACTGCCAGTCTCTAGTCATTTGGAGCCAGATAGATTAGACAAGCTGCTCACATACAATAAATTCACTGTGTCAGACTTGTTGTTGATGTACAGAATAATTCTGTGATGTAGAATACTTGGTGCAGGCATGACAGATGCAAAGTAAGACAACAAGGTCCATGGCACCTCTGAGATGCCTTGAGCTGGAGATGTTCCCTTCCTTTCCCATGAGCCTGGTTTTGTTTAAGAATCACGGGAATAGAGAAAACTGTCCTGAGACATTATTTACTCAAGAATAGTCTCTCTTGTTGCAGCAGTCTTTTTTCACATTACCTTCTATTTTCATATTCCTAACTGAATTTTATGTAGCATTTAAAATTTTTTATCATATAATCTTTCTATTTTACTTATTCTTTTAACAGTATTTGTTGTATATTTGGGTAATCTGAATCTTAATATTTTGTCAAATATTTCAGCATATGATGAACCCAGTTTAAAGGGTTTTTTTCCACACTCAGTGACAGAAATCTGAGTTTGATTTTCTATTTTTTTTAAACTTTCTTTCAACTAAAGTTTATTTGAAACATGGTTTTTGAGTTTGAGATAACAGAACTCTCAATAATTTTATCAAATGTTTCAAAAAAATTCCTCCTTCTGATATTTGTCTTATTTCTTTAAAATTTTATTTTGTTTCTAATTTCTACATATAAGCTTGATTTTAATTTCTTTTATCCTCATTCTTCTATAAATCTGATCCATTCAAGAATAATTTTTGCTGCTCATATATACTTACCATGGGAACAATTTTATCACTAAATGCTCTAAGCTTTTCTAAGTATTATATGTCAATGTGTTGCATGTCTGCATTTCCTTCATACCATCAAGTTCAGATGTCACTCTGACCTGTATGTCAGCACCCAGTTTTATTTAATTGGCTTTTATTTGTCCTAAAGATTGTTGACTCTGGGGACTGTCAGAAATTTGCAAGACGAAATTATGGTAATGTTCCATTTGTAAGTTTAGCACTGTTGAGGTAGAATAAAGGCAATATTGGACAAACAAAATAATATATTTCAGTTATATTACAGAATAAATGGCAACAGCTCGTGCTGGATATAGAACATGGGAGGTGAAAAAGTACACTTGTCTTTTCTGCTCAGAATTGGTTTTCACAAGATGAAGCCTTTAACATCTGCAATCTGGCTTCCTGCCAAGCCAAGAAAATTATGAACAGGAGAGCAAATAAATACAGACTTTTCTTTCTGAAAATGATTTTGTGATTATTATTAAAAAAATGCTGAACGTGCATCTTGTTTGTTCTTGTGTACAAGTATACAGTAAATAATAAACTCTTCGCTCTGCTTAGATAGGCAGGTTTCATAAAAGAGCAGTATTTAGCCAACCCATTTTTAGTAGTTATAGCTGTCCATCTGCTTGCTTTGTTTTTTATAACATGAAATATTATATTTGTTTCTTTTAGGTTAAAATCAGAGTTCCACAATAACAAATTCCTAAATCTGAAATTAAAGCTTGTCTAAAATATTTTCATCGATGCTAGGTGATGAAACTTCAAAACTGCTTTTTCATTGGTAGTTCTTGAATAGACTACACTCAGGCTACTTAAGCTAATTCATCTTCATACATGTTCTGTAGTTCTACATTCTGACCAAAAAATTAATAATCAGTTCTTGTTTCTCTTCCTTTAAAATCGCTGCACATATCCTCATGAAGAGACATAAAGACAGTTTTAACACGATTCATTCATCCTGTTATGCATGTAGATGTTAAATTTCTCTGGGTTCCTTATCTGGTGTGGATAACTTTCAATAACTTTCCTTCCTTGTTTCTCTCTACCCTTCACATTTTAATTTCACTTCTGGTGTAATGCAATATTTTAAATTAACTAAAAAGGAGAACTGTAAGACAGAGGGTGTACTCTGCTGAATGTTAGGTATACCATAATGTAAAGCAGTAAATATTAAGGAAAAGCATCCATGAGGCAGAGCATAAAAGTGTATAAAGACATACATGTGCTTCTCTGTCTAAAGCTAATTCTGAGAAGGAAAACAAATAGGTCCAAAGCAGAATGTTAAACATCAAAAAATATTTACCTCTTTGTGTACAGGATACAGGTTATGTAGACTTGAGGGTATATGGCTTATATATTCCTTTAATGTTTTTTCATTGCTGTAGATAAATTAATAATTATATTACATTTATGACTGTATGACTATTCAGTAGATATTTATGCACATGAACCTGTATACTTACTTAGAATAAAGGAAGAAATAAGTTTTTGAAGAAAATAACAATAGAAAAAAAAAGAAAAGGCATAAATTGCCTTTTCAAAAAAGGGTAATTTCTGCTTCGATAAAATGCAAATTAATTGTGTAAAGCAGCAATGAAAAAAGGCTCTCATTTTTTTTACATTTTACATATTTAAAGGACAAAAAGGAAACAAAAACATACCAAGAAAGCATGGCACTTTCAAGTTCATATTACAAAAATATCCTAAAATAATTATAGATGTTGGTGATACAAAACTGGGGGAGTGGCTGATACACCTGAAGTCTGTGCTACTGTTCAGCGGGACCTTGATGGGCTGGAGAGCTGGGCAGAGAGAAATCTAATGAGGTTCAGCAAGGACAAGTCTTGGGTCCTGCACCTGGGGAGGAATAACCAGCACAGGCTGGAGGCTGACCTGCTGGAGAGCAGCTCTGCTGTGAGGACCTGGGACTATTGGGGGATGAAAAACTGACCATGAGCTGGCAGTGCCGCTGCGGCCAGGGGAGCCTGTGGTATCCTGGAGTGCATCAGGAAAAGTGTGGCCAGCAGGTCAAGGGAGGTGATAGCAGCCCTCTGCCTGGCCCAAATGAGGTCACATCTGCAGTGCTGTGTCCAGCTCTGGACTACACAGTTCAAAGAAGACAAAGAGCTACAGGAGAGGGCCCAGCAGAGGCCACAAAGACGATGAGAGCATCTCTCTTATGAGGAGAGACTGACAGAGATGGCCTGTTTAGTCTGGAGAAAACTGAGGGGGAATCTCATTAATAAATATAAATATCTCAAAGGCAGGTGCCAAAAGAATGGTGCCAGACCCATTTCTGTAGTGTCCAGCCACAGGACCAGGAGTAAGAACCATAAATTGAAACACTGGAAGTTCCGTCTCTACACAAGAAAGAACTTCTCTACACTGAGGGTGGCATAGCACTAGAACAGACTGCCCAGGGATGTTGTGGAGTCTCCATCCTGGAGATATACAAAATCCACCTGGATGCGCTTCTGTGTCACCTGCTCTAGGTGACTCTGCTTTGGTAGGGTGTTGGATTGGATAATCTCCAGAGGCTTCTTCCAACCCTAAAAATGCTGTCATTGTATGAATTATAATTAAGGTATTTTTTCTTGACTTTTTATATTTTCACGGATGTCCAGGAAAACTTATTATAAATAAATAATTTTTTTAATATATATTCCATAAGAAAAAGATGTAACTTTTACTGCTCTAACACAACCATAGCCAGATAAAAATTCTTGTAGCACAACTTTAAATTTCATTTTGCTTTTTATATTCTATTTATTTCAGACAGATTTACATGCATTTAAAAGCAAATGCAACTTGCATTTGCAAATGGAAGTTCGTTGCCAAGTCCAAACCAATGTATCACTACTCTACAAGAGCTGTTCACTTTTCAGAATCGGTTCACATGACTGGGTCCTAAGAGTAAAAAAATAAGAGAGGCATTAAAAGAAAAGAAGGAAGAGAAATGCTAAGCATTCTGGGTGGTACGTTATGATTATTCATAAAATAGATGGTTTAAGGTACACGCTTTATTATTATCTTATTAAACTAACACACAGTTTATGTGAATATATGAGACATTGCATAATAGCATAATAAAATTGCAACGGGATAGATAGCTGTGATGGAATGAATATTGCTTCAGTGGTGCATGCCAACTTATGGAATACTAATGCCAGCTGAAGTAACATTTTTTGCTTCAATGAGTTAAGCTATCAGCATCCTGGAAGCTACCTCAGTGAGCATGTGAGCATGCTTTTGTCTGTTTCAGTGTTTAAAATATTATGGATTAAGGAAATATTTACATGTATGCTATGTATTGGATCTAAGAAAACATCCATCTCTTTTTTTTTTTTAATTTCTTGATTTTGTTTTCTACATTTTTAATGCAGACAGAATGTCACATTTCAGTTGTGGAATTCAAATGTGAACTATTGAAATAATTACTGTAAGTATAATGTAGAAAAGTGAGGCTTTCAGGGGCTTTGCCTGTCCCTTTGCTTGGATTTCTTGTGGGTTTGTGGGATTCTTCATTTGGGTTTAGGGTGTGTGTGTGTTTTTCAACAAATATGCTTAAGTGCTCCTTATTTTGATATTCTGTTTTGGTTTTTTGAATGGATACAGCGACTTTCTACCCTTCATTTGTAATAATGCCTTATGGAGTACCTGCAGGAAGATATGGCATGATAACTGGCAAGTTAAATATGATTCAGAAACTGTATGCCTGTGCTAGTGGATTTCTTTTTAGCTCAGGGGTAGTTCTGTACTCTTTGGATTACACTGTACCTCAACAGTTCGAATCCTTAAGAGAGGAGCTATTGTTTCATGCATCTATTGCAGGTTTGGCATTGATTTAATCTGTTTTTTTTTTTTTTTAATGGCTTTAAGTCAAGCATTTGTGCTCCTCAAACATTTAGAAAATTGAGCACCAAGAAATGGCCCGTGTGGACAACGTCATTGTTATTTTTGCAGTGCAAAGCCAGACATTGTTTAGCCTTCTTTCACTCCCTCTCCAACCATCTGAGTGATGATTTAATTTATCTGCATCAAATTGAGCTGTGCAAATGGAGAAAAAAAAATTATGAATCTCAAGAGGAACATTCAATGAGATTTTAATTCCTAGCCATTCTGCAAGCCTGACAAATTTTGATGCTAAATGAAAACAGGAAAAGTAGCAAAAAAATCCAACCCACCAAATAAAATAATCAAAAGCCAACCATTCAACAAAAAAAGTGGAAAAAAACTTCCAGCATTTTTATCTAGTGGACACCAGAATGGTAAAAAATATTCAAGTAGCAGTTTCATGTGGTCTAGATTCCTTCCTCTTTAGTCAAATGTCTTTCTTGTCAAAATAAATCTGATTCTTATTGTCAAATAATTTTGCCTTGAAATTGCCTTGAAATCTACAATGATATATAAAAACATGCATTGCTGTTTTCTGAATTTATTTTAAAAATATTGGTATCACCTACATCAATTATTTCAATATATATAATTTTAGCGGCACTAAAGAAACTGAAATTTGTAAACTCTACAGTAGCTTAGCTGTGAATGCTGAAGAGGTAGTTGCTGTCAAGTTTCAGGTACTTCTTCAGACATGTACAAGAAAATATGTAGGCTAGGATTCATTAAATATTGCTCTAGAAGTTAGAAAATTAAATAATCATAGAAGCTGTTCATTTTGGGCTACTTGTCAAAGTAAAGAAGATAAGCTGTCTCTAGAACATGCTTCAACTGACCAATGTTAAACATCTAAACTACATTATTAAAAGAATTGTTCCCTGGAGGCATCTGATATCCAGGGATTGGAAAATGAGGCTACATTCAGTCATAGACACCCATGACATAGATAGTCAGAAAAAGAATTTGAATCTCAACTTGAGATCTTACTCCTTTATAGATAGATTTTAAAAAATTCATATTCAGAGCTAAGCCATTATTTTAATTGTTTGGTGGGACAAAAGGTCAGTTAATTGAGAATTTGCCTTACTCCCTAAATTTCAGGAAGATGTTTATGGAATAATGTATGAATTTTATATATCAGGTTTCTATTTGGTTCATACTCTCTATGTCTTTTGCAGCATAAATTGATTCTGGTGAATTGTCTGATAGACACTATCTGACCTGAAAATAGCAATATAAATATTAGAAACATCCCAGATACATGTGCTTGAATTTATGCAAGTATGGTCACACATTATTTTAGCTACATCTGACATGCACTTACAGCTTCCTGTATTAATTATGTGTATTCTCCATGTTTAAGATTCTGTCTCCATCATGGTAGACCTAGATATTACAGTTGACATTTAAAGCAAACTCCCAGCTCCCTGGTTAGTGCATCTTATTTATAGAACTGCCTCAAATATTTTGCTTCTTTTTACCCAATGTCAAAATACACTTTTTTTTAGTTTGTTTGTTTGTTTTGTTTACCTTCAATAACATCTTTTATTTAAGAGCCAAGTATGTTTCATAATATTTCTTACAGGAAAACTTTAGTTTAGTTTAGTTTTTGAGAGGTTTTCCACCTGTTCTTCGATAATTTAAAATAAATTATAAATTCACACATAAGCTCTCCCTACAAGTAAAAGCCAAGCAGATGTTGAGTTGAATGACACATCTGCTGGCTTGCGAAGAAATTATATGTATGCCAAATTGGATTTGTCCTTTATTTTTCTAAGGAGACTCAATCTTATAACTGAAGCAGGCGCAATATAACAAAGAAAATAATAGTTTTTATATCATTAGTTCTATTGAAAATCCATATTTTAATGACAATATTTTGGATCTTTTTAATTGCATTAAAAACCATTTAGTTTAGAGATGAACTGTACATCAAGATACATGACTGATCTTATAAAAAATTATCACTGGAGATACTCAATGATGTATTAACAGTCAGTGTAAAAATATAGAATTACTTCATGTCATCAAGAAAATATATTTTTGTGAGTAATATAGTAATTAAAATCAGTTTATAATTATATAACTAAATATTTTATTATTGCAAAATAAATGACAATCTATTTCTAAGGAAACAGTAATAAACACAGTATAATTTCTAAACAGCAGAAATAAAATTTTACACTGGAAAGAACTGAGCAGGCAGATTATAAGAGACACCTCCCCATACATTCATATCATAAAAGGCATTTGGGTAATTGAGAGTGAAGTAAGAATAACATTTATTCAAATGTTCTGAAAAAGATTGTGTTATAGAGGTAATACCTTTTGAAAATGCAATAATGAAATATCTTAATAACAGTTATTAGTGAAAGGAAATGTAGAGAAGTTTGTAATACAGGAGCAAAGAGACACTGAATGAAATTGAAAAGCAACAAATTTGAAGTTGATTAAAGAGAATACATCTTTACATGATACAAAATTAACCTGTAGTTTTCATTGCCACAATATATCCTTGAGACAACTGTTGGATTGATAAAAAAGATCAGACAGTTATGTAGGTGATGAAAACACTCAGCCGTATTAGAGAAGAAAAATAGGAAAAAAAATTATTTTAGCACATAATTTAATCACTAACTGAAAGAACAGATATAACTTTGGCACTGTGCAAGTTATTTCATAAAAATTTGTTCCTGGATTTTTTTTTTTTTGGTAACTTTAATCAGAAAAAAAAAATCATTCTTAAAAGACAGGTGTGTCCTAATCAATTTTTTCATTCTTATTTTTTTCTGAGAAGCTTAAAATTTTGATGTAATATCTTCTTCTTCATCCTTGTCCATATAGAATCTGCTTAAGATTATTTTTATGTATTTTTCTCAGGGAAGTCTGCTTACATGTTTCTTGGTTCCCCATTACTCAGAGCTACTGTTTTCTTTGTTGTCTCCCTGACTGCTTTTACTGAACAGTATAAGGTCACATTCGTAACTCACCACCACAATTTCTACTTGTAAACTTCAATCTGTGATATCATTTCACATTTGCGTTATTCCACTCCACAAAATTTATTCTAAAGTCAAAAGCAATTCAATTAACTGAACATAGCTGCTCCCTACAGGTTTAATTAAAGTTTAACTCAAACTAATTTAAATAATGGTTTCCTGTTAACTAGTTCAATGTTATGCCAGTTAAACAAACAAACAAATAAAAAAATCTCAATTCAATACAAATCCAGTCAATTCACAGGATCATGCACTGTTGAGGTAATAGAAATCTGTTGTTTTTCATTAGTAAATAAAGGAATAATATTTGCTGGGAAACTCATACTATCATCAGGATTTTAATATCTCTTCTTCCCATTTAAGGTTAAATGACCTTTCACTTTTGTATTCTTCTTCTCAGTTAAGGATTCATTAACTCAGTATTTTGGTGCAGGGGAGCAGCAAGATTCAAATAAAAGAAAAAGAGTAAAACGGAATTGCTTGTTTTGGTCAGGATGTTGAGAAGTCATCTGGTCCAACCCATTGCTGAAAGATTCATCTGTAAGAAGTCTTGTCAATGTGGACATTGACAATCTCTATGAATGGAGATTGCACTGTCCTGGTCAACCTGCTTCTTTATTTAGTTACCATTCCTATGACGATTTTCTTTATTCCAATAAGAATTCTTGTTTCTGCATTGTTTCTGTACACTAATTCTTCTCCTTTTGCTTTGCACTTCAAAAGAAGAGTGCATCTTGTCTGTAATCATCTTCTAGGCCACTAAAGATGATTCAGGTCCATTCTCAACTGTATTCTCCAATCCAAACCAAATAAACTTCCTTGACATCTTCCCATGTGATTTTTTTTCCATGCAGACCAGTGGCATAGTGAAGGATAAACAGCTAAGCTGTTTCAGATGTTTGTATCATTTATTTCAAAAGGTGATAATAATTTTCAACTGAAAAAAAAGGAAAATATAAACAAAAAATTATTTCCTGTTGTACCCAAATAAAACATGAAATGGACATATGGAACTGTTGATCACACTGGCAAAGTCTGCAGAGGAAAATAATATGAAAATTCTAGAAATAGTTTAAACAAGCTATTATCTAACTAATTGTACTTCATGTGATTAGACTGTATCTATTAGCTGACCTATGCTTCTTAAATCTACTTCTGATATCTTTATCCCATGCTGATGCCTGCTGTATAGTTGTAGCTTAAGTTAATTTTTAGAAATATTGTTGCTGACATTATGAATCAGTTGACCTTAAAATTTCATGTTGCTCTTTCTATTGAAAATCATGAGATGAACTTTACAATGACCAGAACACAGAGCTCTGCAATAGAATTAATATTACTTCCTTCCAGTAGTATAGCTGCTCAGAATCACAGCAAAAGTAGAGCAAGCAGATCAAAGGAAATATAAAAGATTAGAGTTGTAAACACTGCCAAGATGTGTCTCTAAAGAAAAGAGTTTGAAAGTGACCTTGTTTCATTATCAAAGACTAAAGTTCACATTCTGCGAAAAACACCAATCTTGGGTGTAAAATCAACCAAAGTAAACTAACTGAAATTAAAAAAATAATAATTCCAGGAAACAGCTATGAAGAGTGTGGTAGATGAAACTTGCATGTCTTCTCCTTATTTTATATTTAGAAAAAAAATTTAACTGTAGTAAGTGAAAAGCTGAAAGCTTACATTTCATTTAGCAGTAGTGTATTAGTCACTAACAATGTAATTGTAATAGCAATAGAACCAAATATAACATTAAAATAATAATACCTTCTTATTCAATATATAAAATCCTTCTTACAAGAAAAAATCACATAGAAAAGCAAAAAAATAGCATAGAAAAAAAGTGAATTGCGAGGCTTTTAAAAATCACTTCGAAAAGAAAATTGCTTGGATTATTGCTAAAAAATTTGTTAGAAAAACCATGAATCTGCTAATCAGCTTTGACAACTGCTCATTTTCCATCAATATAAAAGCAAAAACACAAAAGAAACTTCATCCTTTTTCCTGTTAAAAGTCGTATTCTATTTTACAGTCCCAAGGCCAGATGGCAAATTGTTTTCTGTGGAGAACCATACATAATGGCAGATCCCATTGAATTTTTATCCCATAATGTGATTTTAAATACCTCATAGAAATATATCATGAAAATATCTCATTAAAACATAGGAGAATATTTTTCAGGAGACTGTAATTTTAATTCTGACATAACAATCCTGAACTCCAAGTGAGATATACAAAATACTTCAAAAGCTGAGCCTTGGAATTATTAATTCTGCTTCATATTAAAAATCACACACTTGACAGATGCAGATTTTTTATGGATCACTATCATTTTTCATGGGTCCCAAATGTTAATGGCTCTTTTCCTCTGTTACACAGGGAACAACTATCCCTTCTTTTCAAGTGTTATGACCCAGTGACATAATTACATTATAAATAGAATAAATATGGTTAATGCATTTTATGTTAATTTTCCTGTTTCCTATCTTGCCAGCTCTAAAGTTTCTTCTACACCTCTATTAGGGGATGTAAAAGCTTTGCCCTAAAAAACTAATTTTTCTCTAGTTTAGAAGAAGACCAATCTAGAATCTCTGTGTGTTCAGAGATCTAAATGGTAGCAGACTGAACTTTGCCAGTGACCTTCTCCTTCCCATAACTCAATTTCTAAAGGCAGCACTTGTTTTACATTAAAAAAGGTGAAAAGGATGAGGCTCAAGTTAGTTGTCTGTGTTTTTTACAGTTATAATTCTCCTCTATCTCAATTAAAAGCTATTTTCCCTCAATGCATGGAACTGAAGTTGTGCCATTGAGATAAACATCTGGGATTCGCTCATCACTACATCACTCTGTAAACACAAATCAACACTCAGTAAAGGAATAGCAGGTATGATTCACCACACTGGCATTTCATGTAAAGGTAGAGAAAAAAACATGCGGGAAAATGTTTTTGTTTCTCCTAATAATGTTTTTGTGTCTCTCACCTAGTAACTTAACAAGACCTGACAGTGATTAGGATGTCAGTTCTGGTGAGATCATAGCAAGAGTAGGCAGTATGGGAGAGATAACTAGCCCTGTCAAATTTTGTACTTGAAAGTTAGTTTCCAGATCTAATTTAGTAAGTGGATTGAAGAGAGGCATGAGACATTGAGATTGGAAAATACAATTCCAGACCTGTCACCAAGTTGCTATGCTGACTTAGGCAAGCCATGCATTATCTCTACAGCCCCATTTTGGCACTACTAATTGAGTGATTAAACTTAATATGAAGTATTTGTGTTAGTCAGGTCTTTCAAAATGTAATACATTAAAGAAGTGTGGTAAACATTAATTCGTCATTTTCAGCACTTTTTACCTTGTTTCCTCATTTCAAGGCCATTCCAATAGGTCATGTAAGCCAACATCTAGAATTCTCTTTTCTAGTTACTTGAAACAACAACTGGTCCACTTGGGTCTTTAGCTTTCTATCAACATACTTAATTTTTCATATTTTTTTCCATATTCCAGATAGAGAGAACACAGTCCATCACTTATTTATTCAGAACAAGGGAAAACCTTAAAATATTCAGCTCTTACTTGCTTATGAACTAGATACAGCACTGCTCATCCCATATACTGATACTAAGCCTTTCCAGTTTAACTTAGAGCTGAGACATTGCAAATCCCTTATTCACACTTTCATAGTTAAAGTTCACTACAGAGTTAATAGTCTTCTTAATTTTGTTTGAGACTGGATACTTTCTGAATTGGTTGGGTGATTGGTTGGTTGATTGGGGTTTTTTAACATTTTATTGTGCTAGTTAAACATTTTTATTTCGCTGTTTTTAAGCATATCTTTCCTGAAGTGTTTCAACTATGATAGCTCTTGTATTCAGTTGTTATTGCAATATCCCTTTCTTTTTGGTTGCAGACCTGTGTGTTTAATTTTGGTCCCAATATTTTATTTTGCAACCCTGTTCCAGAAAGGAACTGCCGTTTCTGTTCTTCATGCACTTGAGAACCAAACCTGGTTTTATTTCCTAGTACAAAACTCACATTGACAGAGATGTGCCTCTTGTCAATATTTGGTACATATGTCAAGTTTATTTTGCCCCTCCTTCCTTATTCTCTTGGTAGGCAGATGATCCTGTCTTCTGTTCACTATCACAGTTACCTGTATGTCGTCCTTATTTGTCTTAAAGCTCTGGTCGTTCTTTACTTCTGTTGATTATGTGTTTTCAGCACTGGTTTCTTTTATTAGATACTCCCATATACTATATCAACAACCACTTCCTTATTGCACTGTGTTGATTTCAATTAGATCTATCATGCCACTACTTTCTCCTTACAGTGCAGATAATATTGTAGTGTCTTATCAGCATGTTTTGCAACAAGACTGTACTCCTCAAGGAATAGAGATGCCCCTGAAGTGGTGCAGTACTCATCAATTTTCAGAAGGTTTCTTATTTGATTTGAGGCCTTTCCTTCCTTCAGACAATTTAAGGGTAAAATTCATATTCCTTTGTCTATTTTTTGTGATAAATCTCAGTGATTTATTGTCTTTTAAAAACTTGCGTGCTGGAATTTGTGAGTTCACCTTTCGAGGAAAAGGAAGCTGAATTCACTTTTGTTCATTTCAGTTTTCTTTCTGCATCAAGTATCCTATACAAAATTTCTATCTTTCAAGACATTTATGATAGAGGATTACCACAGAGATGATAAAAAAGAGTTTCAATAGTATACTCCAGTATGCAAATGAAATATCTCTCATAAATTATAGCTCAATAAAAATGTGTAAGAAAGTACCAGTAGAAATTTATGACTGAGATCTTTATCTTATAAAGTTTATTTTGTAACATTGTCGAGAACACGAACCACTTGTTCTGAAATATTTAGAACAAATATTTCTACCTCAGCAGAATGATATCTGTGTATTCATAATAAATGGAAGGTAAGTCTTTTGTATGCATTACGAGACATTAAGAGGAGGAGGTTTGATGTGGTTATGTCAGATTGTTTCTATCCTGTGGGAACATAGTGAGGGACCAAGGTAAGGAGCATCTGCCATTTCACACGTTAAATTTACAGGGACCAGTGGAGCTGACAGACACTGAAGGAAATGTTTTTTTCAGTTTATAAGGATTAGAATACTAATTTCTGCTGTATTTATAACTCACACAAGACGTGTAAGCAAACTAACCTGCAGTCTTACTGTCTATTTCTGAGGCTGCTAGTATAAATGGTGAAGCAACTAACATAAAAGTGATTTTTTTTTGTGGCTTTAGTGTTCTAGGTGAAATCAATGATAGTGTTGTCTTTAACCGTCATGATAAATGACAAACAATTTACAGGGAAAAAAGTGTATATTGCAATTTTCTTTCTCAAAATAGTCTTAATGGAATAAATGATGACTGAAAAGTCAGAAGTGCAGTTATGAATAGGTTAATGTTAACTGCAGACAGCAGATGTCTTGTTATGGTAATGATAATTTCGATTAAAAATATACTTATGAATTTAAATGCAATAAAAGTATTTCAAAACCTAAAGAAATCCTTTCTTAAAAATAATTTATTACTCTTTATGTCTGCAGGTCTATATGGCTATAATTTTACAAACAAAACTAAGGAAATAGTGAAAGTTTTAAAAGTTAAGAACACAAGTGGCAAAGAAATTAAACTGACTATTAAAATATTTTTCGTCTTATAAGTAAAAATCTCTAGAAGAAACATTCTTTCAGCGCGTCATATCACATTACTTTTAAAAGAATATTTGGTTTCCATGAATGAAACAATTTTTCATTATTTCTCTCAATGTGACAGATATATATCCAATGAAACAGGACCTTTCACTTTAAAATTTAACTCGATGCAGGTACAAAATGTTAATATATTTGGAGATTACAGTTTATGCTTTATGGTAATTATCAATACTGCTACTATTAACTATTAGGTACCATGCTCAATTGATATGGCTGTCACTGGCCATCTGCTTCATATCAGTTGGTGCAAAAGGCTTAACAGATTCTCATGTGGCTCTCATGCTCCAAACTTCTGTATTTTCAGGGAAAAATCTTACTTATTTTTCATTAAATTAATTGAAAATTAAGTCATTAAAATTTAATCCCATCAACATCAAAAGGATAATTCTCATCTGCATATTATTAACTTCTTGTTTTTCAGTCAATTTTTCTGAAATCACAAAAGCAAGGTGGAAGAAGATATCAAAATGCTTTATTTCTATTATCCAAGAAATAATATGAAAATAATAGGAAAGTTTGAGGTGTTTTATACAGACCCCAAGAGCATTCTATGAAAATGAGAAAAAAAGAAGGAGAAAATGTTTCAGAATGGAAATAAAGCTAAGGATCTGGAGTTCTAGGTTGGCGCTCAGGTCCAGAGTTCTTTAATATTATTATAAATGATCAGGATATATGAATAAAAAATACATTAAGAAATTTTACCAGTGGTGCTAAACATGGATGATCTGTGGACTCCCTTGAGGGCAGAGAGGGCCTTACAGGGAGATCTGGATAGACTGGGTGATTGCCAGCTGTATGAAATTTAACAAGAGCCAGCACAGAATTCTCCACCTGGGACAGGGATACTGGTTATACACACAAACTGAGTGATGAGAGGCTGGAGAGAAGATCCACAGAAAGAGAAAGGGTGATTTGGATTGATGGCAAGTTGAACATGAGTCAGCAGTGCCCTGGCAGCCAGGAGCGCCCACCATGCCATGGGGGCATCAGGCACAACATTGCCAGCTGGGCAAGGGAGGGGATTGTCCTGCTCTGCTCTGAGTTGGGGCAGCCTCACCTCAAGTGCTGGGGGCAGTTTTGGGCAAACAAGGATGACTTGGTAATACAATGGCAATTTCATAATTATTTAGTAACTTTCTCCGTGAAATCTTTCTTAAGACACAGCTAAACCAATACAACCTGTATTTTGATGAGATACACAAAGAATATAGTATTTTTAATCTTCCTTAGTCTTTTACCTAAAATATCTTACATTACCTCAAGTTGGGTACTTAATATCTCCGAAGATAAAAACACCTATCTAACTTTGGTGCTTTGACATGGGCAGAACCTCATTCTGATGACGTTCTATTACATCTTTCCAGGCAAGACCATCCAGGCCTTTAACTTTTTACCACCATGATTCTAAAAATAAAATTCAAATTATTTCTCTAGATTAAGTGGCCTGGCTCTCATTTCACAAAATTTAGTAAGGTCTACATGCCTGCTTTATGTCCCTGGCTTCACAAATACGTACACATACTCAAAACAAAACAAGCAAGCTCTGTGTTTTTATCTTTCAGTTTCATCAGTTCAATGTTTACCTGTAGTCCCATATTTTTCTCTCAGAGCACAGCTTATGCTGCTCATTTTAGTTAGGTCCATTTCCTTTACTCTGGAAAGTAAAGGAAACCCCAGTCCCTTATTCAATTTTAACCTCAGCTTTCTGGCATTTTGCCCATGCCTTGGTAGTCATTTTTGTTTCGTCACACAGCACTTCCCTGGGGTTTTTGATATGTTCTAGTCCAAGTTCCTGGGCAATAGGCAAGTATAGCAACCCAAGGGTTAAGCATGTAATAACCACATTCCTTAAAATAACAGGAATAATACAAATCATAAGTATTAACTTTGATTTCATAAATAGAAAAAAATTGCCACAGAATATGGAATAATATCCTGTTTAAAAAAGTCCAATATAAATCATACGCCGGTATAAAGGAAATTTTATGCTATAATGCTTAGATTCTACTGAGACTGTGTTATAGAAATATTGAAGAGAAATGAAAATGCAGTTTTGAATAAAACATCAAAACAATGATAACAGAAGGGATGCGTCATTTTATGAACTTGATGCAATGTGGTTCATAGAATCAAATGCCTTTCATAAAATGCAAAATATTTAACATGATTTATTTTAATTATTTTCCCAATTAAGTATCCTTTCAGAATTATATGGGGTGCTGCCATAATTTTTCTTGGAGGACAGAACACATATCTTTCTGTGGGGAGACCTCTAATTTTCCCAGTATTGCTCATGACTCTGTTCCCTTTAGAATTCTTCAGATTGCAGTTTCACCAGTTTCAGGGGGTTCATATTAACTATTTTTTCGATGTTCCCACTCCTCTCTCTGCTTTTATTTGAGTCGAACCTGTCAGCTTTCCATTGATTTTGCTTCTTTAGGCTGACAACCTGCTCTGTCTGCCACAATTAAAACTGTGGGAACTTTTTCCATGGAATTGAAAATCCCTAGACACATCATAATCTTAAAAGCCCTCAGGGGCTGCATAATAAATATAGCATGATACATCAAATAAGAATAACTGAAAGAAGGTTTTCTCCTGAAATCTGAGAGAGAGAGAGGGAGAAAGAGAGCGAGAGAGAGAAAGGGAGGGAGGAAAGGTGCATATGCATATATATGCCTGTATGCTGTTTATAAAGTACTGAAGGCAGTATTTAGCCCTGCCCTGGCAGCAGCTCTCTGTGTGCACCTCAAAATTTCCCTTTAGCCTTGTGGCTGCAAGCAGCTGTGGAACAAGTTCCAAATAACGTAAATATCTAACACCTGATTTTAGAAGCATTCAGGAATGTATCAAATGGTAACATGGAGTTCTGCCATTGGTCTGATGAGTGATCTGAAGTAAATGGCTGTGCTGCTCTGTGTCTACTTTTCTTTCTTTTTAAAACAGAACTCCTAATATCTCTGTCCTTTACAATGTTTTCTGACCTCAGTGGAGAAACTATAATGCTGAAAAGTTTTTATTAATTGCAAAAGAAGAAAATATTAAATGCAAGAATTTTGAGGACTGCTGGACCTGAATTCTATGTACTTTTTCTTTCATTATTTTAAAAATTATAGGAATAGACAATAGTCTGATAAACTTGAATTCTAGCATAGCCACAAAAGGAAGTGTGGTATGTTTGTGTTTGCTCATTTAATTCCTGTTATTATGTTTATTTGAGAAAGTTTAATTGATTTGGGTTATTCATGATCACAGTTTAAAACAAAGGTACATAAAACAAGTGGCTGAAAACAAGTTTATCAGTAAACAAACTGAAACACCAGACTGAAAACTGTGTATATGCTAATGAAGATAAGGCTTACTTGTGTGTAACTTCATAAAGAAAATTTACATTTCTTGCTGAAATAAAGGATAGAAATAGTGTCAGAGATGTATTTCTAGACTAATATAGCAATGTCTTCATCTATGTGCTTTTCATTATTAATAGTTTCCTTGCAATAAAAATATTTTTAAATATGCTTTGAATAAAGACAAATGCTTAGCCAGTAATTTTTGTGTACTGCACAATGCATTTAGTTGTTGTGTGTAGACTGTATATTTGAGTACAGTATTTATTCAGCACAGATTATTATTTAAAACATGGCATATCTGGAATGCCTATAAAATACTCATTTCAAGTGCTTTGTAAATTACCAGTGAAATTTATCCAGTTTGCCAAAACTTGCAAGGACTGTAGCAAGGAAAAACAAAAGAAAAAAAAAATTCTCTACTGTTACAATCAGAAGCTACGCTGTTACCTCTAACACAGGGCGAATAGCACCATGCAGTTAAAGTGTGACCCATCACTTAACCTTCATGATGATTCTGGTATATACTGAGAAAACAAAAGGAATGCGATGAAGGGAAGATTTACTGATGTACACTGGGCTACTTGTGCCCTCCTCTAATGGCTTAGATGTGCATGGAAAAGAAATAAGGAAACAAGAAATATAAACTTCAGATCTTTTTAAGATATTTGAGATAGGAAGTCAGAATGTGATAACAACCCAGGTAATGTCTTTGGGTATGTGGAAAATCACAGAGATCTGTCTCAGTAAGGTCATTTTTGGTTCATGCTGATCATTCTAATTAGAAAGCAGCAATGCAAAAAAATACCCCTTGGAGGAGCATATCCATAGGACCCCAATCTCAAAAAGAAGCCCAAGCAAAAGGTCAAACCCCTATGTCTGACACCCAGCCTGGCAGACAAGGTGTGGGCAGGGTCAGGGTGCTGTAAGGGCCAGCAGCAACCTGTGGGCTGGGGCCACAAGCAGTGCAGACACCCCCAGGGATCCATGAGGCCAGGCCTGGCAGCTCGCTCATGAAATCTTCACAGTTAGGCTACTGAGAGGTATAATGTTCTTCCAATGACCTCTTCTAAAATTCTCTCTGTGAAAGCCTCATCCTAAGGCTCAAATTTCATCCTGTCAGATGGGGAATCAGGGTTTCCACACTAACACAAAAAGAACTTTATAGGTGTACTATTGTGTCTACTCCTTCATATAGGCTCTATCCTGTGACAGAGACACTGAATTGGATGCTCTCCAGAGGGCCCTACCATCTCCAAAACATATGTGATTCTGTGACTTCTATAAAACTGTTTTGTTGACTGGTAAAGAGATAGGTGTGTATCTATCTTCCCCACTGAATTCAAAGCAGAGCCAAACACAGAAGGTTCATAAACATAAGCTGGGCACCCAACAATAAATGAGTCAATAAATGAGCCACTGTCGCCTTTCACTGAAGCCACTGAGGAATAAGACTCATATCATTAAGGTTAATTTTTCACTTCTTAACTTCTGAAAAATCCTTCCTTCTGCTCTTTCAGATGCCCTAGAGTACCCTGCATGGCCTCCCAGTGCCATTCCAGAAAGGTCTGGGTCTGTAGTGAGTCTAACATCTGTCAGTCCTGGTACATATCTGACATACACTACAGCATCTCAAATAGGCTTAGACATCTATGTTCATATAACAGAATAGCTCCCAGTGGTGTCTGCAAAGCTACTTAGTTGACCAAATGTTGATGTCTATTTTAAGATGAGCTGAACAGTTCTCTGTACTTGGATTTAGTTGCTCACAGTTAGATGCTCAGTGTCATTTTTAGATGTCCTAGCATATCTATGTGGAACTGGCAGATATGACACAAGATATGACTTGAGTTCTTCTGGAGTGACAGCTGGAAGTCAGATTAGATACTTTAAGGCATCCCAAATGGCACCAGATACCCACATTTATCAATCTGCTAGTTCCCACTGTGCACCAAAATTATCACTGTATTTGATTCTTCTGGATCACTGTTTTCCTAAGGAATGTTCCCCATCAGTAGGCTAGAACAGAAAGAAACTGCAACAGCAATTTGAACTGGAAATTACATGGCTCTTTAAAACAAAGAGATAAAATATGTCAACAAATTAAAAACTAAATGAGTACAAATAACTAGTAAAATAAGCATCCAATGGATGAGATTACTTAAAAATGTAGTAAATTCTTCAGCATTTGATGTTTTACAAGATCGACCATTCTTCTTTCTGAAAGACAGATTTGTATCTAATCAGATTTAGCTGGGGTAAAAGATGAAAGTACTATAAAGAGTTCCATGACCTTTGCACTGACAAAGCCAGATTAAGTAATCATAAGTGATTCCTTCTGTCCATAAAAGCTTTCTGTTAAACTGCTGGACAGAAAGCTATGCTGTAAAAGTAGATATCTTTAATAGAATTTCTAATCACTGTAGAATTGGATTGTTCTCTTGGGGAAAGAATCATTTTTTTCCTCAGGGAAGTATAGCAATAGGAAGTGTTTAATTTCACTGTCTTTTTTTTCAGAGAATGAGATCAATCTGGATTTTACTGTGATTATACTTCTCCTTAAATGGCCCTCAGTACTTTCATTTTGAAATTTCTAAAGCTTATGTAGCTTTTCTCTTCAATGGGTTTAAATTGGCATAACTGTTCACCCAGACTGATATATAATAAATGGTGAAACAAAAACTGGTTTTTTGGGGTTTTTTTTGTTTTTAAACAATGTTTTAATTTAATAGCTGGAATGTTTACAATTACTTTTAAACATACAAAAATTTCTGCAGCTAAATCTGAGAACCTGATTAAGTAATGGAGACTTCTGAGTGATATGAAATAGCCATAGATAAAAATATAATAGAGCAGAATCTGAAGTGATAGAAGAACTGTATAAATGCAGAGCCTGATTCATCCATTTTGAATTTTCAGCACTTTAAAATGTGTTTAACTCCAATTGCTAGGTGTACAAGGGAAAAAGGAAAAAAAAAAAGAAATAAAAAATTTGCTTATCTTCTTCAATAGAAACGGAAGTGTTGTCATTCTGCTTTTATGTCCAGTCAGAAAGCTGAGAGAAGTACTGAAAGAAGTGTCTGTGAGGCTGAAGGAAGTTGCACTCCTGAAAGTGAAATACATGGCTTATCTATCTAAATGTAGCATTTCATTGAGGTGCACTTTCCACCTTTAATACAGGTCTAAAAATTTAACATACAACCTTAATTTAAGAGTGCCAACAGAAACAAGAATTGTTTTTCTTTCACTAATAGGCAAAGAATCAAAATCTCTAATATTTTCCAAACACCTCAAGTAAGGGAGTCATTTTAGTCACCAACTGAGAAGGTTAACAGCAGTGGTTAATACTCAGATGAATTTCTAGAACAGAGATTATCAGACTTGGGCCAAGTATTTTCATTATCACCCAGCACTACACCGCAGTCACACATTAAAGCATGCCATGATGCTAGATTGTTGTACATTGAAACACACTATGTAGCCAGGACTAGCTGTGAACTTGGAATGATGCTGCATGGCAATACTAAGTTTCAGGTCTACTGAGCAGTTGTGCTCACAGCATTCCTGTACAGTTGTGAGACATGGATCACCTTCTGTTATCATGTCAGCAGATTTGATAATTTCTAACTGGTATTTTTGCTCTGTTTGCAGGATTTGATATCATAACCAGATGTCATTCATCTACTAAACACAAAGAATTATGTTGGCGTTTATAACTCTCTGCTGGACTCACTCAAGTTATATATGTCTTTTTGTACTGTGTGAGCTGGCGTGAAGTATTCCTGGTTCCCACAAGACCCTGAAAGGAAACAAGTCCGAGTGCAAGATGATGCACCTGGGTAGGGGCAATCCCAGACTGTGAGAAATTCTCTCCCAGAGAAAGCTCTTAGGAGGAGGACTTTGGGGAGGGTCTGGTGGATTAAAAGCTGAACATGAGCCAGCAGTGTGCCCTCACAGATCAGAACACCAAACATATTCTTCACTGCATTAAAAGAAGCTTAAGCAGCAGGTTGAGGAATGTGATTCTCCCCAACTACTCTGCCCTCACTAGACACCACTTGGGCCACTGTGTCCAGCTCTGGGGTCCTCAGCACATGAAAAACATGGACCTGTTGGAGCAGCTCCAGAGGAGGGTCACCAAGATGTGCTAGAGAGTACAGTACTGGAGCACCTCTCCTATGAAGACAGGCTGAAAGAGTTGGAGTTGTTCAGCCTGAGAAAGAGAAGGTTTCAGAGCCACCCCATTGTGGCCTCCCAGTACTTAAAGGGGGTTTTACACAAACTTTTTGCAAACACAGTAAGTGATGGAGAAAGAGGGAACAGTTTTAAACCACAAGAGGTTTGATTTGGATTAGATGTTAGGAAGAAATTCTTTACTGTGAGAGTAACAACACACCAGAACATGTTGCCCAGAAAAGCTGTGAATAATCCATCCCTGGCAGTGTTCAAGACTAGGCTGGATGGAGGCCTGAGCGACTGGGTCTAGTGGATGGCATCCCTGGATTTGCCAGGGGGCCTTGAAGCTAGATGATCTTTAAGGTCTCTTCCAATCTAAGCCTCTCTATGATTCAGTGATTCAGGCTAATGTCTTGCTGAGTAAAGGAGAATGATCACTACCCTGTATCCACTGATAAAATTCATGTCAGTGAATTTTCAGTACAGTAAGGTGTTTGGATTCATTTGTGCCAGGCGATGAGGAACCCCAACTTTTCCAGCAGAGTTACTATTGTCTGAGGCAATCAGCAAACTGTGCTAGCACAGGGCTGGCACGTGCAGATGCAGGACTTTGCATTTCCTCATTATGAAGTTTCTGTTGTCTTATTCTGTCTTATTCCACCCACTTCTTTAGGTCCCTCTGGCAGAAGCTGTGCCTTCATTGTATGCTGACTGCTTACACACATACACACACATAAAATTTAGAGTTACCCACAAACTTAGCTGGTGTGTAGCTTTTCTCCTATTTCTCTAGGTCATTGGAAAAGGTATTAAACATGATAGGACACAAGATAGACCCCTCAGGAGCTCTACTAAAAAGTGGCCTCTGGGTAGACTAAAAACAGTTAACTTTTGTTTTATCAAATATCAGAATCATCTTTTGTTCTCATCTCTTTCAACGGCCTGTGAAAACATCCTAGAGATAGCAAGGTTCAGAGAGAAGACACCATATTTAAACAAAAATTTTTGTATGAGATGAATTCTGGAAAATTTGAAGTTTTTAATTATTTTCTTCTCTAATATTCTTTGGCAGGAAAAGTATACAAGATATACATGTTTTTCTCACTGTAGTAAAATATTTTTTTCAGATTATAAGAATATGAAATAATTCCCAAATCAATCAGAAGTTGTTTATATGCCTTGTGGATTCATTATCCCTAATTCACTGTTAATACGAAAGCAGGGTTCAGTGATGGAGCTATCTTGAGTTCCTTCATATTTTACATTTATTTGCATTGGCTGCCAAATTGATTACATTTATGGCAAATTGCCTTCGTCAAAATGCTGTATGCATGCATATTCACTTCTACACTTCCCACACTGACAGCTGAGGTACCAGCTTGTTACAAGCTTTTCGTGGCCATCTTTATGTGAACTGATTTTTTTCAGATGTTTTATGTCATATGTAATTATCTATTCCCTTTACAGAATAACATACTGATTTAGCTAAGTTGTCCCATAATTACATAATAAATAATTACCATTCAAATGTTGGAACTGTTGGCAACTTTTGATGGTGTATAGAGAAGGAACATGAATGACTTAGAAAAGTTGGTGACAAACTTCACAGATTAAATTATTCACAGAGTCAAGATAGTAGCATCTGCAATGGATTGCAGAAGGATCTCATTATGCAGTGTGATTTATCAGCAAAGAAACAAGGGAAAAAATGCTCGTGAATCAATATAAGTAAGTGATGAACTAACGTAGAGGAAACTGCAACAAGCTTTGGGGTGTTGATTTCAAAAACATGGAACTAAAGGAGTTAAAGAAATGAATGAAAAAGTTGTTGTTGAAAGGGATAAAGTGGATTCTACTCTAGGAATAATTAACATGACTTTTCAATCAGAAAAAAAGATGAGAGATTTACTTTAAAGACATGACACGAAAAAAAAAGAAGAATGAATATTCATAGTTTCTTGTAAGGGAAAAAGCAAGACAAAACCAGGATATCTTAGGTTCAAAGAATACAGAACAGTATTTTGGCTACAACAGAAAACATACATTAAAAAAGCTATGAAAACAATTGATAAAAATATTTAAGGAAACAAAAGCTTATATGGATTCAAGAAATGAGTACAAAACACGTGGCTTTGGGGACAAAGCGCTAAACACCATTATGAACAAATTAATCACCTTTGCCTTTGGAAGTCTTTCAGCTGCTGATCCCTAGGAGAAAAAGCAAGGACATTTCTAACTAGTTTCTTACACTTTTTCCACAAGCAACCTCTGACTAGTAGTACATAAGGGAGGATTTCATAAGAGAAGATAGTGGATAAAGTGCACCTCTGATGTTGAAATTATGATATTAAAATGACAACACCAAAAGTAAACAGATTTGCAGTTTAATTTAAAAAAAGGGGAAATTATGTTTCTATGATTTTTTTTTTAATTTTAGAATATTCCTTCTCTTAATAGGAAAGTGTTCCATGGATGTTTTTTGAAAGTCTACTTCTTTTCACAAGGCCAGTAATCAGACTAAAGCTACACTTTAGCATCTCCACTTTTTATTGGCCTGACCAAGATGATGTAGACCAAGTAGTCACTCAGAAGTAAATTTGCAAAAAAATATGAACATGCTCTAGCTCCATCTAGCTTTACTTTCAGGATAGCTCATAACAGAAAAAATGCTCTTCTTTGCCAATAAAATGGGAGTTCTTTTGTCTGAACTGATCATAGAACACTTTCAGAAGTAAATCTTGGAGTCACAATTAATCTTGAGAAGGAAGGCACCACTTTCCTTTGGTCCCATAAAAGTTTGAGTCAGGATCTCTAAACGGTTTACTGGTAGAAGACAAAACTGTAAAATTTACTTTCTTTTTTATCTAATTTTATTAATACTTCTTATAGAATTATTTTATTTTCCATTTCTTAAAACATTCCGGTAGTGATGCAAAGACTTTAGATCTATTGTGCTGAAACTGAGATATATGTAACTAAAAGTTTTTTCATTCTTTGTTGCATTTTATAGTCTTGAGAACAAAAGTTTTATCTTAACTTCTGCAGTCAATGGATTTAATGGGGCTAGTCATATAGGAGCCTGCTAATAGTTATCAAGAATATTTTTTTTAAAAGGAAAAATGTCATGGTAGCCCTAAAGGGCCAAGAAGCATAAAGAAACAATACCGCCGAGGACACAGGTGATTAAAACTTGTCACAGTCCTCATTGTCCCAGGTAACCCAGCCTGCCCCTGTACAATGGAGCACCTCCTTGCCATTATGTTGCTATAAATGAGGTTGGGACAGCACTCAACAATCGCTCCATTAAAGAGAAATAGTGATCTTGTCAGAAAAAAGTCTTTTAATATCAGATCATAGTCTATATTCCTTCTCATTTTCTTAGTTATTTAGGAGTACAAGATTATTTTAATTGCACAAACCACAGTTTGTCAACAATCATTTATGAGAATCTACAGACTTCTGTAGAAAACTGTGATTCACATAGTGAAAATCCTTCTACATATATGTTTGTGTTTTCTGGATTAATCACCCTTAGCACTGTTAACAGTAATGTATTTCCCAGAAATAAATTTTGATGTATTATTCCCATAGGAAATAAAGAATTAGAGGGAAAGGCAAATAATATTTTGCTGCTTTGTTTGATGAAATAGCCTCTTCAGGGTCTTAGTTTACAAAGATCCAAGTCACTAAGACCAGCCTTCTCGTTCATGATTTTTTATTTTTCATTATGTTTGGAGATTCTGAATTGTCATTTTCTTTTGCTTGAATTTAATTTTACATGGTGGAAGGCTAAAAGTGACATTAGTAGAATTCAAAATATTTTGAAGTGTGCTGAAAGGTAATGCTTGGCAAGGTGCTTTTCTTATTTTTCAGAATGCTTTGAAAATGAAACAAAACCCACTGA
>VYZP01033722.1:0-39705 GCA_013400635.1 Hypocryptadius cinnamomeus
GCGGTGCGCTGCGCGGGGCTTGCAGCGCTGCTGATTAGTTCCCTGCGAGCCGCTTGTGCAGGGCGGCACTCGAGCATCAGCCCTCTTGGCGTGTCTCCTGAAGCATAGGGCATGACAGCAACTTGCACATCTTGCTGCTTAAATGTGCTATTTAAATAAGGCACGGCTGAAATCTGGGGTTGGATGCTGTAGCCTGGATTAATCTTTGACAGAATATGAAAGCGGTCTCGTCGGATGTTTCTGGCAAAAGATATGCAAATTTGCCATTCAGACTTGTAAAGATCTAGTTCTTAATTGCTATGACTATTAGTCACTGTGCCCATCACTACATCACACTATTCCAGCACGGAGCTGTGATATAAAACAAAAGCCAAAGAACATTTTTCTACCAGAGGTGAGGGCAGCAGCTGCTCTACAAAGGGTTGACTTCCACAACATGGCAATGATAAGTACCAGTCCAGTATATTGTCTCTTGGCCGTGATGATCCTGTTTTCCAGACTGCTGGGGTGTTTTTAATTGCCATAACAGGTACAGAGTAGCTGCAAAATTTGTTTATGTTGGCAAAATGTAGAAGGGCAGAATAAGACCCTTCCCAACTCTAAATCACATAGCTGAATTCCTGAAGATAAATGCATGTGGCAGTTTTATACATTTTTAAGTCTCTGGGCTTCTGCACAGAAGCAATTTTGTCTTCAGTTAGTGTAGGCTGAATGAGAGAAATCCTTTTAGCAAACTGAAATATTAGAATCCAAGTCTTATGAAGCAAACTCAAAGACTTTTTAGAAAATCTGGATGATGCTAAAATCTGAGAGTCATCCTTGTTCTCCAAATAGAGAAGGATTTCTCCACATTAAAAATACATGATCTTCTGAATCAACATGTTCTAGTGGAATTCAAAATACATTCAGCAAGAGGCAACCACATTTCTGGTCTTTCTGGATTTGTATGATAAAGGAAAGGGGGATCTTATTTCCACTAGTATTTCTATCATGTGAAATTGTGGGTGATTCCCTGAACAAACTTGGTGACCCTGCTGCATTCATTCCAGGACAGTTTCTGTACTCTGTAGGTCTGCTGGAAGTGTGGATGCCTCTTCAAAACGTCATGTTGCTGTTCTGGGTGGATTTCAGTAAAAGTTGTTACGCAGCTCTATGGGGGTGGGCTTGGATGTCTTCCTCAATCCAGAGTTAAAGGCCATGAATGCCTGCACTTCAGTTCCTGTGTCTTATGGCCACAGGGAAAGCCCACTCTACCTATGCTGGCCAGGGTGGGCTGTCTGACTTGGAAAGGAGCTCGTTCTAAGGTCTGACTCATCCCATTCACCCTTGCCAGTGTCATTGGTATGCACCTCATATAGAAGTAGCTGTAGTGTGTCTCGACAAAGATCAGTCCTGTCTCCACCACTGACGAGTTGCAGGTATCAAGGGAAGACTACAGGGAAGGTGGAAAGTATACCCCAAGATTTCCCAGGCCCTTTTTCCAGTCTTCTTGCAATGTGTGGCTGGTTCAGCCACAGCTGATGCCTTCATGCCTAGTAGGTCTGGATAGGTTCTCTTCCATCGTCCAGTCCCCTTTGAAAGTCCTGCCCACTTTTTTGTTCGCTGTGTCTTGTAGCAAGGGTTTCCACTGTGTAACTGCATGTTCTTTGAAAGAGGACCTCCTGTTGTTTTCCTGACACCTGCCACCTGCCAATGCCTTGTTCTTCATTTGGTGAGATTGGAGGAGATTTTGCATCTTCCATGCCACTTGTAGTTCTGTAAGCTTTCACAGAATCATAGAATGGTTTGGGTTGAAAAGGATATTAAAGAGCACCTAGTTCCAAACCCCCTCAGCATGGTCTTCCACTAGACCAGGGTGCTCAGAGCTTCACCCAACCCAGCCTTGAAAACTTCCAGGGATGGGGCATCCACAACTTCTCTGGGCAAGCTGTTTCTGTGCCCCACCATCCTGAGAGTAAAGAATTTCTTCCTAATATCTAACCTAAATCTCTTTTCTTTCAGTCTAAAGCCATTCTCCCTTGGCTTTTCACTACATGCCCTTGTGAAAAGCCCCTCTCCAGCTTTCTCTTAGGACCCCTTCATCAGGTACTGGAAGGTGCTCTAAGGTCTCCCCAAAGCGTTTTCCTCTCCAGGCTGAACAGCCTCAACTCTCTGAGATTGTCTACTTTGTTACATCTGCTGTTCTTCTGGGAAAGTGCACAGAGGAAGGATTACCTGGAAAAGCTCCTCAACTGGAAATGCAGGGAGAAAGTGCATAAAAGGTTCTCAGATGTGTGATTTTCTGTAACCAGCTCCCAAAGTACTTCTTTCAAACCAGAGCTGGCCGTTTGGAGCAATCTGATTTAGGACTGTTGACATAAATGAAGTAAAAGCTGGAGAGCACTTTTGCTGCCAAAGGTGGTGGTGGTGCTGAATTCAAGCTATGCAAAGCCTTTGTATGTACAGACTTAGAAGAGGTTGCAGACAATGTTGCTGCTCAATTTCCTCCTTCTGTGGGAGCTCTGGACTGTGAGAACAATACATCCAGCTGAGTTGATCTCCCAGTCTAATTCTTTCTGGTGGTAGCAAGCAGGCAGATAGGGTAGGATACGCATTTCTTCTCCCCAAAATCTGGTTATCCGCAAGCTGTACTCATCAGTTGGCCTCAGACACTGCAATTCTTGATGGGGTTGCTCTGCTGATCCACCCCCAGACTGATCTCCAGGAGACCTGTGTGGAGCCAAGGAAAGAAGTTTCCTGAGCAGGGGACAGTTCACACAAGCAACTATATTAGATTCTGGTGACAAACAGCATCAGTAGGAACTGACATCAACTCCAAGCCCCAGTAGGGAGCAGCAATAGAGAACTCCCCTTCTTCAGTTTCCACTACTGGCATTCAGGGCCTGAGGCCTCGTCTTGGAGACTGGGTTCATTCTCCATCACTTAGCTCCTCATTGACTCAAACTGCCAAGGAGGACATCTGGTAGCAAAGGGAGGTGGTGCTTTTTCTGAGGTGGAAACACAGTGTCTTTATTAGCTGCTGCATTTAGACTTCTAACTAATTTCATCTAGGCCACTGAACAGTTGGAGAATGACAGCAACTCCACTGAGTTTTGAGGGTACAAGTGTACCTAAAGGCTTCAGCTGTATTAACATGTTTGGCTACTGTGTGACAGATCTGCCGTGGGGTATGAATTCAGGGATGGCATTCTAAGAGGAGTTGGCATTTTTGATCGGTTCGTTGGTCATGACACCTGAGGCAGGAGTTTGCATAAGTCTCAAACCCTATTTCCAACGCCTTTAATGACTGCAGTCACTGAAGTGCATTGTGTCGAGGGGGCAAAGGCTCCATTTGGAGGGATAAAGGAAGCAGAAGTGTGAACAGCTGCGTTACTCTTCAGTGAGGCTGGGATATCCATCCTAACTCCAGGGTGGGCAAGAGAAAGGGCTCCAAGCTTCTCAGCAGAGATAAACATCCTCACTGCCTCCCAGTTTATTTTTCAAATCCTCATGTGTGAGTATAGGGAACTGAATCCCACCCTAAATTACCAGATGTCCTAGGGGCTAGAGTGAAGCAAGAATTCAAAAGTCAGTTTTAGGAGTCTTAGGGAAATGGAGGCCATGAGCAAAGCTGATTTTTGTAAGTGCTGTGAAATGCACAGGGAGTCAGCAGCAGTGCTGGAAGATGTTATGAGATCTTTTCCCAGATACAGCTGTGAAGTGGACTGCCACTATCCCAGGTCTTTTTGCAAAGACTGGGCTGGCAACCTTCCTGCAAGAAGGGGACCAAAGGTAGAAAACTCACAGTAAGGGTAGAAACATTAGGGCAACAGGTATCTAGGAGGATAAAATAAAGTCCCTACACGGATTTTGATTTTAAATAATTTGTGAGATGCACAGAGAGCCAGATGGCTTTTAAACAAAGATTGTAGGGGCAAGCTCATTTCTCAATCAAAGAGTATGCTGATCCTGTTCATGCTTCAGATGTGTGCCACATTTTTTACACCAAGTGGATAAAGAAACCGGACTTCTTGGACTTGACTTGCTTTGCTTCCTCTGAAATGTGTTTCTAAGGATCAGTTTGTGGAGCTGAAAGAGATGCATGGGACATGAATGGAACATGGTGCAGTGAAGCTAACACACCGTAACATTTCCAGTACTCTGAATTGAGTATCTCTGCATGGCACAGTGTGGACCTGGCAGTTCATTCAAAGCCAGCTTACAACTCTTAGACTTGATATGCACTTGCATACCAGACTCAGCCATTCTGGCCTTGCTAAGTGGGACTTTGATTGTTGTTTCTTCACTGAACATTTTTTTCTCAGTCAAAAACTTCATGTCAATTCAGCCCTGTTCCATTCAAGTTACAATGTTGGGAGAGGGAAAGCTACCAATGTTTGCTTTCTGTACCAAGAACAATAATGTTGGAAGCACTAATGAAGAGAAGGAAGGGTGTTTTCATAGAAAACATGTTGCCTACGTTCCATCTGAAAATGCGAAAAAACTGTGGTTGCCAGCTCTAAACTTGACAGGTTGCTGCCAAAACAGAAGCATTGCCAATAAAAGCAAGGAGAGATTTGCTAAGAATACAGGCAGAGCTGCTTTTGCTCTTCGTGAGTGGAGAACAGTTGGGAAGTGATTAGTCCACAGTGCCACTTGAAACAACTTTATCATATGTGCCATATGGACTTCAATACAAACTTCTCTATAGTTTAATACTTGCTAATAAAGAAATCAACAGAAAGAAGCTAAGTGAGAAAAGTTTCATCTATGTCTGTGTAGACTGAAAGAGAAAAAGCAAAAATGGAAATTGAGAGGGGTTTTTTTTGGCAGAGATGCACTGCTAAACCTACAAGCAAATAGTCAAGAAGTGAGAACTACAGATCTGCCCATGGGGAGGACAGGAAAACTAGCAATCAGCCAGCATGGATGAAACACCTTCCAGGAAAGGAAATGCAACACTTGAGGTAAAATGCAACACCCCCTTCTTCAAAATGTGTTGTAACTTTAGTCATCTGACCAGTCCTATGTTCTCCTCTGTCATTTTCTGGCCCATCATGACCACTTAAATTACATTACCAGTTACATTATATATGATCAGTTAAGTTATATTTCTAATACCAAAAGAAGGAACCACACTCCATAGTCCAGGCAAGGAATTTCAGCTATTTGAAAGTCAATAAAGACTTGTCAATTGAATCAATTGAGAGCTGTGATCAGAGGCAGGTCAATCTTCTAAAAAACACTTGAGGAAGTCAGTTCCTAGATTTTAGGTCTGGGGATTTAGTTTTTCTCTAAACCAGGAAAATCTGGGGCCAGATCTAGATAATCTAAGGTATTTTCACCCCCCATGTCAGAACGTACCTTTTGCCACCCTCTCCATCCATCCATCCATCCGTCATCCATCCATCCATCCATCCATCCATTCATCATTGATGCCTTTAAGCAAGATTATTTTGAATACACTCATAAATTGCTGATTTCTTTAGAGTTCCAGTTAGGATCATTTATGTTTCATTTCCAGTTATCTGCAAATAAAACGCAACAGCTACAAAGACACCAAAGGAGGGGAAAGGCAGAAATGGAAGAGAGAATAGTCAAGAGAACTTTGTCGATTCAATTAAAAGAAATTTTTCCTTAATTCATGCTATATCAAATCCGTATGAGACTTCGGGATTTTTTTAGATTGAAACGTTTCTGGAAGCAATTTGAATTTTTATTTTGAAGTTTATCCCATTTCATATTAACTGAACATCCTCACGCCATGCTCAGTACTTATAAGATCTATGCATTTACCTAGTGTCAGTCTCAGTTTTTCCAAGCAGCCCCAGACAAGCCATTTCACCTCTTGCCTCCATTCCTCCCCATACCCTCCAAGAGGAACCAGAGTATTCTTCTTGCCTATATGCTAGGATTTTCCAGAACCCGCATATTTCCTTATTTTGTAACTGATGCAAAAGCTACTTAAGGTCAATGCAAAGATTTCAACTGATTTCCCTGAGCTTTACCTCAGTTTATAAATTTACTCACTCTGAAGCCTTTGGACAAACAGCACTTTAAAAATGCACTGTTAGTACCACTGCATCTTACACTGTCTTCCATCCCTTCTTTAGCTGGCGATAGTCCCACAGAAGACAGACTGAGTGAAAGCCAAGTGTCAAGCTCCAGATTTCACCCATTGTCTTCTAAAACAACTGAGTTGTAATGCAAATTGTTCTCCTTTGTTAGGAATGAAGTGTAGCAACTCAACAGAAGTGTTTATTCTCAGGGATATTTCTTGATAGACAAGCTGCATTGCACCCAGGCGGGGAGATTTAGCTTTTTGTTACACCCTAGGCGGTGCAAGCAGAAATGGAGCTTCCCTAGTGAGCAGAAGTATCCATATTTCCTAAGCAGGGAAGGCAATGACAGTGTAAAGCCAAACTCCTGTCAGACAACAGGAAACCTCCCGTTAGCCTCAGAAGTGCCCAGATTTATCTAATGAATCGGCAGCACAGGCAGGGAACTGACCCAAAGCTCACATGAGCAAAAACAGCTCTGCAGATTGGCCCCATGACTCTGCTCCCTCTTTTAGCATTGTCTAAACTCCTTGCATTCATTTAGCCATGTTGATGAATGGTTGTCGACTTTTGCCATTCATCAGCGCTGCGGCTGGGAAACGGCGTGGAGGCGCTTCTGGCCTTTTCAGTCCCATTTGGTTTAACACTGATCTGCTGAGGTCTCTGTTTAGTGCATAAGGCCCTGACAGGAATCTTTCTGTGGTGGAGATCCAGCATTAGTTAATACTGGAAGGGAATCCCGCCAGACAGAGAAATCCTGCAATGCTTCCTCGGTGTCTCCCAGGCTACAAGGGTTTACTTCCTTAACAAGATCGCCGAGATGAACAGATGTGCCCTGACCCGAAAATTCTCAGCATTTTGATCAGTGTATTAACACAAAACACTTGAATTGTCAAAATCATTTACACCTCCAAACACATTCCTTTTGCCAGGCAGTTGGAAGAAGTGTGTTGAATGTTTAAACAAAGGCACTGACCTGTGTGTGAGACTCAGCAAGCTCTTTGGATCGCTCACCCTGTAATATTGCTTGTCAAAGCAAGACAGAGGTAGGAGTTCCCAGGTCTGAATTGCCACTCTGGAGTCACACAATACACAACAGACATTTCTTTCTGGCCTAGAAGTAGTGTCACATGCAGAGAATCCTCTGTAAGCTCATGCAAGTGCACCTTGACAGGTGGATAAGCAAGGAAGGTCAATCATGCTGCTCCTCAAGGTGTTTCCCAGGGCTGGGCAAGAGGGCCAGCATTTATGATCAGATAAAGGTCAGGAATCAATAGGGTTTAGGGCACATTTCTGTGATCTGTTAATAAGCAAGATCATCTTCAGATTCTTTTACAATAGTGTGTTGCATCATGCTTACTTGAGGGGTGAAGGGCAGGGGTTGAAGATTTCGGTTTCTGTAGCCTGGGATATTTTGTGGAAGCTGCCAATGTCTTATTTCTGTCTATCAAGTGATCTACCAAAGCCATCAGTTCATCTTGGAGAGGATCCAGGGAATAAGAAAGAAATGGGTAACAATAACTCATTATTAAACCTGGGTTGTTGACTCCTTCCACCAGTGAGTAGTTTAGATATCAGGGATCAAAGGCATTGCTTCCAGCAGGAGGCATTTGCACACACATCTGTTTGGCACTAATAAAATAGCTGCTAGACAAAGTGGAGACTCCAGCCTTTGAAACCTATCCATCTGTTGTTTGGGGCTGGGGACTCACAGTTCCTTGGGCAGCATTTGAAGTGATATTGAGGATCCAGCAAAAGACATCTTTTCTGATGTAGCAGTCTGTGTTGAAGTGGGAAGGAAATATTGGAAGAACTGCTAAGTCAGTTTGCACATGTATTTGAATGCTATTTGTAAAAAGACGTCTTCATCCCTAAGGAGACTTCTTCTCTTTTATAGCTGGAACCTTTCTTGTTCTTACCCAGTGAGCATGTGGCAATATAGAAGAGGATGACTGCCTGCAATCCTGTGAGATCCACAGCAAGAATGAGACTACATGGAAAGAAAGCAGCTTGCAGAAATGGTACAGGGGTAGTCTGCTTCAAGTCTCAAAATTATGTGCCCTAGCCTGCAAGAAAGTGTTCCTGCTTTGATTTTTTATCATCATTGGTTATGGGGCACATGGACACAGAAGTCAAAGCTATTCCTTTCACATCTCACCATAGTAAAAGGTTAAGTAGTGAGTGAAATACACTTGTTGTGGGTAAAGGGAAGGTATATTGCAGGCTTCCCTATGGTATAGGGAAGCCTGCAATATATTTGGTGAGTACAGTATCCCCAGTGCAATAAGAACTGAGAGAACTGCTTTTGGGGAAGTTACAATGTATTGGTGCTTATACAAACATAGCATACCGAATAAACATAGGCAGAGGAAGAAACATCAACAACAAAACTCTCAGTGAGCCTCACTAAAGACCCTGCAAGTGATCCTACCTGTGAACTGAGAGAACTCCAGCTTGCCCAAAGACACAAACCCAGAGAAAACTCAGGGAAAGAGTAGCATGGGCTGCTGAACTGAACAAAAAGCAGCATCAAAACAATGGCTGATGTAGAAGAACATGTGTATTTTCCAGAGCTAACAGTTTTCATTAAGCAGGAAAGCCAAAAATCATAATCCAGGACACATCCCACAGAAACAATTCAAGAGACGAAGTGGATAACATACAGGTCATGAACAGGTGTGGAAGATGCTAGAGAAACAGCACCATTTCACTTCCCATTGGGATCTCTTCTGCAGAAGAAAAGCACAGCTGTATAATGTATGGTAAGGTACATGCCACAGACTTCCAGTGCAAAGGACTTCTGTAGTGTGACAACAGAGTCAGGGAGATTCACATATGCGAGGCACATCTCTGAAGGCTGCCATTCAGCTGCCATTGTAGTAACTCTGCTCTAAGATCAATGATCCAATGTGATTTCTGCTGGACTGCTGACCCAGCTGCCATGCAATGCTAAGAAAAATGATAAGCAGGAAAATGAGCTGGGAGAAATACATTCGTGTGCCGATTATGCATTGGCCAGTGGAAGGTAAATGCAATTCATAGTAGAAAATGCCTTATTCTGTACAAGAAACAGCAACCTATTATGTGCCTGAAACAGCTAAACATCCTGATCTCAGGAAAGATTCAAAGAAAGCAACGTGCTTTAGAAGAGTCAAGAGCAGACACACAACAGCAGGCAGAATTTCAGTATTGATGTATGCAGTGCACTAAAGCAAGGTTACCTGGGTACCAACATTTCCCTGAAGGTTATAGACGTGATGACTTAATTGTCTCTCTAGATCTACCACAACAACATTGGGCCATTTCTCCTGATAAGTTGGCTCCTTCCATTCTCCTGGAAAGCTGGCTGCTTTTCATTGCTATGGAGTTGACTAAACAGGATGTGCCTGACAGTACCAACACAATACCTGTCCAGGAGCAGCATGATAAGGACTGCTCTGCTAAGGAAGGCAGGCAGGAATCTGGGGGTGACCTCAACATAGGCAGAGCAGCACCTTCACCCACATGGTCTCACAGTTCTGGAGCAGGGCAGAGCAATGACAGTCCACTGACTGTCCTAGACAAGATGAAGTGAGGTCAGAGAGCTCAATCAGAAGCTGTAGGAGATGGGATCAGAGCTAGGACAAAGTTGGATACAACACAGGTCTGGAAAACCAGCCAGTAAGGCAGGATAAGGCAGAGATACAACTCAGTCTAGAGCTGGGCATTTGTGCCCTGAGCTTACCTTGATTCTGTGGTAGACAGCCTAACAAAGGCTGTGTGAGATGCTGATACTCAGTTTATTGTATGGGATCATAGTGGAATGCCAGAACATCCTTGTCATATGTGGGGATGAAGAGGTTATTGTAGATCTTATCCAGTTCTGTACCAAAATACTTCAAGAAGGTGAAAGCCCTTCAAGACTAAGATAAAGTTAGATAGCAACCCCTTTGTGCCATCTGTGAGACTAATGAAGCTGAGTTTTGCTGGCCTTGACTATAAAGTCAGAAAATGATGAAGAACATCTATAGATGTTTTATGACAACATGAAAAGAAAAAGACAGTGGCAAGAAGATCCCTGGCTGTATAACAAAAATGAAGTATGCAGTCTGTTACAATTCATGATCATACACAGCATTAAAATTACAATTTCTGCAAATGGCTGGACTCTTAGAAACTGAGATACATTAAGGACAAGATGGAAATCAAGAGCCTTATGAGAAGATGCAAGAATCAGGCCTCACACTATGTTTCACGTGCAAATCTGGGTATATAACTAATCAAACATACTTCATGTCATCAGTACAGACTTAAGTCTGCCTTCACTGGGGGCAATGGGAGACACACAGTTACCAGCCTGAGGCTGCCACCATAATTCACATGTACCATCACAGTGACACTGCATGAACAGTGTTGGGCAGAAAAGACCTCTGTTTGGTCCTCACAGTGCCACACACCACAAGGGTCTGTGGTAATTGCAGTCAGAGAAATCAGAGGCTGGTGATGGACATGGAGCAGGGTGAAAGGAATGCACCACTTTGCAAAAACTTTCAGGTTTTGCTCATTTCCCAAAACAGAAAACACCATCAAAGGCAATGCAAGAGAACCAGCAGACAGCACACCCAAAGAGACAAGAGCCATGCCCAGAAATGGGTGCACTTGTAAGTAGCCTCTGCCATCAGCTTACTTGATGGGGAGTTAGGAAGAAAAGGCTGTGGGAACAGCAAGAAGGATCAGCTAAATGGATGCAGCAAGGGGAAGGAACATCCATCTGAGAACAGGAACAGTGCAAACAATGAGTGGGAGAGGGATCCAAAATCTGGCAGATTTGAAAGGCAGCAATAAATGTTATTCTAGATGGGTCTGTGTGTTGGTAACTGCAGGGTTTGGCAAGACAGCAAACATTCAAACAAACAGACCAACAAAAGCAGCTAAAAAGCAAGAAACAGCAAGCTGTGTGGGCCATGGAGCTCTGAGTGCAGGCTTGAAACAGGCTGGGTTTTGGAGAATGCACTAGGAAGTCGGTCTAGCCACATGCAGACACAATGACTGCTGTTGCTGCAATGCCTCTAAAACAGCTGGTGTTGGTGAAGCACAGGTTTAGTCCTAGAAACACTGCACTTTTCTTTGCTGTGGGTCCTACTAAGCAGTGCATGAAGCCATATCTAAAGCTACAGTCCAAGCTGAACACACTGCCAGTGCCCTCAGAGACATTTAAGGCTCTTTCCTGCCTTATACTCCATCAGCTCCAGAACAACGCATGTGTCTAGAAGAATCCCAGGTCCAAACCATACCTGATCCCCTGATTTTCCAATTGTTTTGGTGTTTAGGCTGCTGAGAGTGAGCAAAGTGTGTGATAAGACACACTGGAACATCTGACATGAATCCCGTCTCCAATTCTTTCAAAACAAATAGCATGCAAAAAAGGAGCAGGTTTTAACCAGCCTTGGTTTGCAGCCAACATGGGCACATGGTTAGCTTTAGCAGGACTGGACAGCATATGGCACAGCGACCTGGCTTGTTGTGAATAATGGAGTATAATAAAACCTGTCAAACTGCTATTGGCAGCTAGGGTGAGGAAAAGTCTCAGTGCACAGACAGTTTGAGAAAACCTACTTGTCACTGCCATGCAAAATATTTTATGGCAGTAAATATACATCATAAAGCACCTCTCAGCCCTGGGTGTTTTATCCTCAGTCCCTGAAGTTCTACAGGAGTCCAGCACAACTGTGGGGATAGCAAAGTGGGGAATGCTAACAGCTGGGAGGAACAAAAAGCAGGTGCACAAGAAGGTGAAGATAAAGAGCCAAGGTCCAGAAGCAAGAACAGCAGGAGGAGTTAGAAGGGGTAGTAGGAAGACAGAGGAGTGTCATGGCCACCAGCAGGTGTGTTGGCTGAGAAACGCGAGGGGGCTGCCTGTTGGCCCGGATGGCAGAGGAGGAAATGGTGTGTACTCAAGGCAGGCAAAGGGAGGAGGAGGCAGGATCCTGTTGGAGAGGGCAGCACTGTCTGGCTCTGGGTTGGAGGAGGACTTTGTGGCTGATGGGAGGGCTGCATTTTGTGTGCTAAAGCTTGAAGGCAAGGAATCAAAAGGGGAATTTCTTTGTTGTTCCATCCACACAGCCAGCAGGAAAATGTGGGATGGGGAAAATGCAGCTCTTTAACTATAAAAGTTCAACCAGTGCCTGGCCCCCACAGCATCTCTGCAGAGCACGTGGGGCCATGAACTAGGTTTGCAAGGGCAAATCCAGCTGACATGCAAGGATTCCAAGCCCCAGTCCCATCCCCTGGCCTTGGAGGACTGAACAGAATTCTGCCAGAGCAACGCAGGTCAGAATTAACCTTGAATTTTCATGTCTTGAGTCATCAGCCTGAGCTTAATTTTAGGCCGCATCTCTGGAGAAAAGTGAGTATTGCAAGGCCTAAGGGCAGCTCACCCTGGGCTTCTTTGTGCCCTGCAGTGCTGTTCTCCCTCCGGCCTTGGATTTGTCTGGTTTCTGGAATTGTCCTGCTCTGCGAGAGCGTAACGGGGAAGTAGAAGCACTGCTTAGTCATTATATCCTGCCATTTCAAGCATCAGTCTTGTTTTTGGTTTGTTTTTTAAAGAAAACACTGAAAGTACTTCCCTTATAGACTTAAATGCCTTAAAATATTGCTACTGCTGCTTGGGGTGCCTTGTTTGTAGTATCAATGGCCTGCCTTAGCTGCACTAAATGCACTTACATGGGAGCAATAGCAACAATCTGGAATTCAGAAAGTCTACAAACAGGCAGGCCTGTTTTAATTAGTTGAGTACAGAGACTAATTAATATGCAAATGAGGAGCTTACCAATATTAATCATCTGTTTTACTAGGCTGCTTTACTAAAGAGTTTCTAACGAATTTGCAGATGAAGTTTCCATGACATTAAAAATCAGCTAAACACCTACCTGAGAAATAGTCTCCCACAATAAAGGGGAAAGAGAGAAGGGGAGAGTGATGCTTTGGTTTTTTGGAAGGAAAACATCAATGACTGAAACTAATTTTGTCTTTGGCAAGTGTCACATAGGCTGACTGAGTCAACTGCTTCCAAACCCTAATTGAAAGCATTTCAGCAAGCGAGACACCAAAAGGCGCTTGGACAGTAGCAGCACACACATGTCCATGTGTGCATATTTCCTTCTGAGAATTGACTAAAAAATTGCATGATTGACTAAAAAATTGCATGAGTGACTAAGAAATTGCTGTCTACCTTTTGCATCTCTCAACAGCTGTCAACACTGTGGAGCATAACCCCCAAGTAAGATCACACTGGGTTGTACCTTCTGTGTATTTTCCTATCTCCGTTCCTGTTACCAATGCCTTAGAACACGGTAACCCAAATCCTGCCCCTGAGCTACACCACTCTTTCCTCTGTTAGCTCTACATTTTGCACTTCACTGAGCTTCTGGGTGGGTTTGGTGAAGCTTCTTGTCAAATTCGCTCTCTGATTTTCATAGTTTAGTTCAATGCAATTGCATATGGGTTCCCCTCACTGCCCCAGGGAATGCAGAAATCAAATAAAGAATGTTTTCATCTCTAACAAATCTGTCAAAGCATTTCTGTACCTCACAGTTTTCTTTTCATATACCTTTACCCCTGTTTCCTCTATTGAAAGCAGAACCTAAATTCTTAGTGTGATGTGCCCCTTTAAATGGCTGAAAATGTGAGAATGAGATTTGCAAATCTCTTCTTGAGTCACAGGTGAGACCAAAAATATGCCAGCAAGATACTTCAAAAAAATTAAAGACAGCCTTAAAAATGAATCCAAATCCACTGGCTGATCTTCAGGGCCAGTGAATGGAGCTTGGCGGGTGGTTTGGATTAAAGAGGTTCCTGAGGTTGCATAGCTGGAAAATGGAAATAGCTCAGCAGCACCTGCCATCACTCCTGAGATAGGCTTCTCCCTCCCAGCTGAAAATGTGGAAGATACATATTTCATTTATTCAGAAACAAGACTTGGGCTGAGGCTGCCCTTGCACTCCAATCACCTGCACTGAAGTCACAGCCAGGGGTATGTTTCCCTCCTGAGCTGGGGATACTGAGATGAGAAGAATAGCTGAGCCCCATCCTGACTCCCAGCACCTCCTGAAAATTCCTGCTGCTGCTAACTGGTAACCAGTTTTCCTGTAGCTGTCAGTAACACAGAAAATTGCTTTAATTTCAGTTTTTGCATTTAATGTGAGAGCATTGCTCATTCTTCATCCTAGCACCAACTCTTTCTCACTCCTTCCATTATGCTTTTAGCACGTGACCTCAGCTCTTGATGCAGTGCAGTCGGCGCCAGGAGAGCACTGCAAATGGAGGTTCCACGGAGGTGTTGGCAGGACCTTGTAGGGGACAGGACAGGGCAAAGGAGAAAGGATGGGCTATGAGTCTATTTCTGAGTGATTTTGTTGTGTCTGGGAGCAAAGAAGGGAAGCAAAGAGGGGGAAGTGAGGAGTGGGAGATGTCATGTTAGTGTGGGAGGGTCTACAAGCTTTAAATCCACCTCAGAATTAGGATTTAATACCAA
The DNA here is from genome assembly GCA_013400635.1 of Hypocryptadius cinnamomeus. Classification (NCBI taxonomy): domain Eukaryota; kingdom Metazoa; phylum Chordata; class Aves; order Passeriformes; family Zosteropidae; genus Hypocryptadius; species Hypocryptadius cinnamomeus. The sequence continues at coordinate 14,551 of VYZP01033722.1, forward strand.
CTACCCCACCACTGAGTGCTTGAGCTCCAGTAGTCCTAACGACTCCAAATCTGGCTTTCATGGAAAGAACTGTGCACACCATGGAAAGAGGTATGCTTTTGAAACAAGGACACTTCCCTGGATGGTCCAGATCCTTTAAAGGGGCTGGGGTACTAGCCAAGTGCATAACCCCATCCTGGACCCCATCCCCGGGCTCCCACACACCTCCCACATGCATGAAGGTCTGAGCTTCGTTCCTCCAGGTGTTTGTGGCATATCCCATCTCATCTCCCTGGATGTGCTCCCTAATTCTCTCTGCCTTCTGCCCTCCAGAGCTGGAAACACCAATCCTGGCACTCACAAGTCCTGAGTCTCAGCTGCGGATGAAGCAAACATAGAGACACAGGGCTGGCAACCTCCCTGGGTCGGTTCAGGGTCCTCTTCTCCATGCATGGTGCCTTTCTCTGCAGGCACCTCAGCCTCAGCACTGAAGAGTTTCCTTCTACAGAACTGCTGAATGGCTTGGGCTCGTCTTTCCTAGACAAATCCACCTTTGAGTGGTCATGAGAAACTGGCAGACTGCAGCCTCCAGAACAAACATTTTAGAAAGTTATGAGTGACTGAAGATTAGTGAACAGAACAAACTGTTTAGCTGACTTTAGCTGTAGCTGTCACTAGCACAACACCCACATCAGCAGGTGGAAAGGAGGTAAGTGAGGAGTTGGAGAGGTGTGATAAATACAGCTAAGTAGTTGAAAAAACAAGAGCTATCATTTTGCTGATACAAGCAATTTAAAGTTGCCTCAGAATTTAGGATCTGTGAAATGAGCTCTTTCCATGTTTAAGGCTAATAGTACTACTCTCATGGGAGGAAAAAGACCCCATTGATTGGAGAGAATTCTAAGAGGAAATGTTTTTTCTCAGTAGTAGCAATGCAAATAAGAACAGAGCGCTGGAGTTTGGTAATGGAAGGATTAAATAATGTAGAAACTGACTGAGAGAAAAACAGAAAGCATGACTTTTTTTTTCCCTTTTCCATGGAAAATTAAGCAGAACTGAATGAGATTAAAAACTCAGGTAGGATGTTTCAGGCTGTTTTATACAAGAAACTTCTATTGTGGCATTGGCCAAACTTCTGAGGTCATTTTGTTTTGGGGAGTTTTTAGGAAAATTTACAGGTTTTAGGATGATGTCATTATTTTTACAGCATATTAAAAGTTTCAGAGGAAAATGAGCAGTCGTCCTGTTCTTTGAAGGGAGCATAAGGACAAGAGAAAAGACAGAAAGAAAACAACAAATTTGGATAAACGGAAGCAGTGGAGTGTCTCATCTCTGATCGAGAATCCCATAAAAAAGACCACTGAAATGGTCTTTCCAAGCCCTGATGCTCTATCTGGGTATAATCCCTTCAAAGTAGTGTAAACCTCAGTGATTACTAATATATTTTTGGTTGTTTATATGAACCTTGAGGGAGAAAGGAAGCTTCTGCCATTTTAATTCCTTTGTTAATGTCTTTATGAATGCAATTAGCACTTCATTCACGCTTCTTTGTTTCTGGATCCCATTACGATATGGCTTATGCCAACTTCTCTCTCCCAGGAGAGGTGAGGCATCATGCAGCACTCCACTCAGCTGCGTGGCTGAGCACTGACAAACTCAATTTGCTGGAGAAGAGCATGAGATGACACGGTGCAGTCGCTGCTGCTGTGATATGGACAAATGGCCTCTTTTGTTCCAAGCAAGACGTCACCTGTCCTGAGGAAGCACATCTGTGCATAGGTAAGTGAAAGAAAAACAAGGTCGATTTACCTGACAAGAAATTAACCTACTGCAGCTGGTTGTAAAATGGAAGTATCTAATTATTTCGTCCCTTTTTTACGATTGCACCATGCCTATTAAAGTACCTGTTCAGTTGCTTTTAATTTCTAAAGATGATGCCAAAGTCATCCCTTTTATAACACCATCAGCCTCTACAGTCCTAAACCAGGGATGGATTTGACCCCTCCATTTTTTTCCTCGCTGCTCCAAATGGCTTTGATGTGAGCTCAATGCCCCAAGCTGCAGGGCAGCTGAGGTTGCACAGCTGGACTCATAGAATCATAGAATCATATGAAGCAATCGTGAGTTGGAAGGATCCCACAAGGATCCCACTGAGTCTAACTTAAGAAAGCTGGACCTTTACATTACCAGAAGCTTGGGTTCATTTGGGGCTGATCCTGTCCTCAGTGTTCATCAGGGGAGGTTAAGAGGAAGCCCAATGAGATGAGTGGGCTTGTAGTGGTGTAAAGTTGAAGCCAGAAGGAGCTGAACCCTGTCATTCTGTGAGGGCAGCTCTCCAGTGCTACAAGGGCATTTACAGATGCAGGGACTCTGAGCATCAGGGGCTTGGGCAGCACCTCTGGGCAGTGAGGAGCCTGTGTGTTTCTAAATATCCCACCAGGTACCAATTCACACCTAAATACTCTTGGAAATGCTGTTCAGGACTTCTCTGAGGCGAGGAGTCAGCCCTGACTCAGGAATGTGTTAAGTGCACACAGCCAAGGAAATCCAGAGAGATTTGAGCCTGTGGGAGCCCAGCAATGCTCCCAGCTGTAGGCTGATGAAATTTTTGTCACCTCCATCAGGGAGAGGATTCGGCTAGGTGCAGTTTACCCACAAGATTGATTCTTTTAAATTACTACAGTATTCCATGAAGGGTGAAGAGTGTATCTCCCCAGACAGGGATGGAGGCAGTGAAGACATAAGCTGTTCCTCCTACCAAAAATTTCTGGTGAAGCTGACAGGGAAATGCTGATTTACAGTGTTGTAGACTTTTTCTCCCTCCTTTTGTGTTGAACCCATGCACTCTTTACTATACCCAGTGCAACTGAAGTCCAGACACTCCCTGTGGGCTCCAGGTCCCCTTTTACACCGCCCCCACATCCCCATGCAACCTACTGTCAGGTAAAGGGGATTGTTGTTTCCATCACAAATCAGAAGGGAGGGAAAAACTGTGGGCTGAAAGCCCAAGGAAAAGAGACAGGAATTCTTTATCGCTTATTAAATGTGCAATTCAAAACCTGGTGAATAGGGAGATGAAAAGCTCCTGCTGAGAAATGGAGAGAGAAATTGCATTTTGGCCTTGGGGAAACCTGTGCCTATAATATTAAAGATGTGCAAATAAATAAATAAAGGCAATAGCTCGATTTACGTGTCTAATATCCTTGCATGCCGTGATCAATGTCGATATTTTACTTTTTTATGAGGTTCTCCAAAAATCTATGGCGCTTTCCTTTATTAATTGTTATCCTCATTGCAAAGGTCTTTCACATGTCTCCAGCAACTAGGTCTTAGCTGTCAACTCCATTAAATTCTATTATAATGTGGCATGATTGAATGCTCCAGTGGGATTGGCCAGCCAGTGTGTATTAATATATTATGGAGCATGCAGAGGCAGGCACCAGCACCTTGCTGCATTCACAAAGATGCTGTTGTGTTTACATTTTTTTCCCCTCTCTGTGCACGTCTGCTGTTTCAGTGGAAACTGGCTTTACCATAAATTATCCCTTGCAAAAAGAACAATGTAAACTGTGAGGGAGCTTTCCCTGGGACGTGGAAGCCAGCAGTCTTCCCTCAAGTGAGCAGATTCTCATTCTCTGCCTAGGATGTATTTGTATGACTTTAATTAGTTTGTGTTTGTACAGTATGAAAATCTAGGAGGCCCATGTTATTTAACATTAGGAATATTGAAGAGCAGAGGATTTCCCACCCTGCTGGTTATAAGCAGGGATGTTATGCTGCTCAGAGGGAGCAGAATCAGAATTCAAATAGGCATAATCATGGATTTTTTTTTTTTTTTTAACAAAGGAGTTTGGCAGATCACACATAAGCACAGTTTAAGACCTGTGTCTTTTGGGGGTGGTGCATGCACACTGGATAGGATGCCACCTGCAGTGACACCCCTTAGACAGCTTAATACCACCCTCAGTGCCTATCTGCAGCCTGAACTGAGTGACCCAACTTAGGCACTTTGTGCTTCTACCAGGAAGGCAAAAAAGCAAAGCAAGACCACAGGCTTCAACTAAAAGTCAGTTTCATTCAAAACTGGGGAAGAGAAAAGTAAAGGCATATCCAGCTCTCAAATCTTTGTTTGTCCAGAGGTGCTCTGATCGGATGCATTTCATAGCTAGCAGCATTAAATCAGCACTTCTGGGTCTCTGGAGAACTCTGATGGGTCACCAGCCTTTCAGCCCATCACAGCCATGCTCATTGCTGCTATTATCTCCCTTTGCCTGTGTTTACATTTGCCATTTCCAAAGCCCTGTGTGCTACCATGAGCAGGAACATGGCCAGGCAGCAGCTGCCCCAGCACTGCAATGGGTGAGCTTTGATGAGCACTAATGCCTTGGCTGCAGCCAGACAACAGAAGATGTAACCTGATTGCCTTTTGGGGGCCATGCTGAGGTCAAATCAAGCACAAATTTGTGTTGGACTGGGAAGAATATAGCTATCAGGGAACCAGGCAGGGTGTACCTGGGTGGTGCACTATAGGTAAACTTTGTGAAATTCTTGGATTATTGAGGGGTGTCTGCCACAATGGGATTGTTTGAAATGCAGCAGTATCCTTCTCCTCCTCTGATTCATGCAGGTTCATATTCTGCACTGTGTAGGTTTAGTTCCTGTGCTCCTGACACACTAATTGCCATGGTCAGAGATGTTGCCATGCCCAAGTCAATCTGCTTTTAAACACAAGAAACTCACCTAATTCCATAATTCATCCTTAGAATCACACTCCACTTGCTTCCAAACAAAAAAATAATATACAGATTGATTGATCTTTTACAACAAGTGCTGAAGGTGGTCTAGTGTTAGGGGCTGAGGCCAGGGAGAAAAAAGATACTGCTCATACTAATAAACTGTAATTCATTTCCCAGAATACCTGGGAAATTGCCTTTAGTCAATTCAAGAGACTAACCAATTTAGAAGAATAAAAATAATCATTATGGTTACAACAGTGGGTGGGGGGGGATAAAAAAAAGGTAAAAAATCAAACCTTTCAGAGAAGCAGAAGGGGAAGGAAAGCTTCTCCCAAAGATGTGGTTCACTTTTGTGCCTGTGCCATGCAGAAAGAAAAACAAATCTGCTTTGTTCCTCCTCGAGCCAAGTCAAAGGGTGACGATGTAAAACAGAAGCAGAGGCTACGTTTTCCTGGATCCGAGGAAGATGTAAATGCGTAAAATGTGATGGAAGAGCTTTGATTTTTATTCTTTCTTTTTTTCTTTTTTTTTTCCTTTTTTTTCCCCTTTCTTGGTTTGTTTTTTGTTTTTTTTTTTTTATTATTATTATTTCTCTCAGGAATGGTCTGACAGCCCCAGGCTGGAGTATGTGTCTCTCCCAACTACTCTGTCACCCAGGTAACCATGGAGACCATGACGATCGATTAGATGCCATCTGATCTCAACCTCATAAAAAAAGCCCCACGTGCACCCGCGCGCGCGCGCATACGCGCACGCACTCACACAAAAAACAGCCCAGGCAGCAGATGGCAACCAGGCCACTAGACCTGTCTCCAGAGAGAGCGAGCCGGGGAGAGGCACTGAGAGACACAGGCAGAGGGAGATCAGGAGGGAACAGGGTAAAAAAAACAAAGACTGAAAAAGTGGGGAGGAGGGAGACAAAGAAGTGAAGAGATCAGGAGAAAGAAAGAAAAGAGGGAAAGGTGAGAAGAGGGTCCGCAGCTGCTGTGATTTCTGGGGGGCTGCCTTGGGTGGAGCAGCAATCATTTACACTGCCTGCAAGTCTGTCTTATTCTGAGGGTGAAGACTGAGGCTGAGAGAGATCAAGGAATAGAAGTACAAAAATACCAGGTCAAATCCAAGGGAAAGCCCACAGAAGTGCAGTAAATGCACCTTTGTGCACCTCTGCCCCTCTGACAGCTGACCCCTCCTTGCAATCGGTTAGGCCAAACAAAGTCTCTCTGTAAGGATGTGAGAAGGGCTCTAAACAGAAATCAGAGCTTCTCACCCCTCCCCAGGCCAGAGTGGGAACAATCTGAGAACTCCAGCACCAGCTCCATGCCACCAAGAGGATTGCAGCTACCATCTGGACATCCTATGGGGATAGGATGGAGAGATAGAGAGATGTGAAATTGGAGCCAGAGGAGCTGCCTCACCTGCAGCTTACCTCTGAGGACCTCTGCATTGTCTAGACATTCTCACTAGCCTGGAGGTGACTGGCAGAAGCAAAACTGCTGAAATCCTTCACAGCAGGAACTCCTATGTCTATACAACGCTACAAGAACTGGGTCTCTCCATTTCCTGTGGAAATGACAAATAACCAAAGAAATCGCAAAGGGGTCTTGGAATTGTAGGACAAAAGATTGGTTTAAGATCCCAACAGCATCTCAAAAAATATTGGTGTTTGTACCATCACTTTGGTAGGGAGATACCAAAATGAGACAGGTTAGAGACTGACTGAAATCCTACAGCAAGGGTTTCCATTTTTTCTGCTGATGTCAATTGTAGAAGAAATGGAAATTCCTTTCCAGTATGAACTGATTTGAAAATGAATAGGCCCAGTGTGGAGGCGCAAGATGCAGAATCTCAGCTGGGGAGAAGGCCAGACCTATGTATGTGACTTGCATGGGCCTCTTTTGGAAGCTGGGGTGAGATTTATGTGATCAGTGCTGAGCATCTCCAGTCACCAGTCTGAACTACTCTTACTGGGGAGAAACAGGTCCTTCTGGTGAGTATTTCACTTCCCTCTACCACAAACATGTAAAATAGGCAAGGTGTGTCACATCATCATCGTGTCTTCTTTTCTCCAGTGAGTGTAAAGGGAACTGGGAGGAACTATCCCAGATGAAGTGGGGACATAAGAGGTTAACAGAGATAAACCCCACTCCAGGTGTGTCAATGGCACCAAGACTCCTGCTAAATAGCTCATCTTTATCCCTTCCATCGTTCTTTTACAGACACACATGAATTCATGTCTCAGCAAATGGGAGTTGGTCCCTAGGGATCCCTTCCCAGGATGCTTGTCAAGAATAGTGAGGATGATACCTTCATTGTGAGGACATTGTCAGGTGAGGAGAATGGCTCATGTTCAAAACATAGGGACTCAGGTGATCTTGAAAATTGCTCTCAGGAACAGTGGACAACTTGAAAGTTTGGTAACTGCCAGCACCTGAAGTTAACCATATCTAGTTTAAATACCGAAATGACAATCATCCTTTCCTAAATATGGTACCTGTTTGATGTCAGGGGAGGCAGGAGAGGGCAGGGACTGATGGTTGTCTGAAGTGGGGCTTCTTTGAGACCAGCTCTCAAGAAGGTGTTCATCTGTCTCTACTTTAAGGAGTGGGTAGAGAGGACCAGATTTGTATTCATGCTCCATGAAGATTAGTCATGTGCCTGATCTCTCTTTCCTGGAATTTTGTGGAACATTCAAAACAGGATATTGACCCCACTGATATCTAACCTTACTTCATAGATTGACCTTTGCTCTAGTTGGCACAACAATCCAAACTTCAGCAAAGAAAAATAGCCATGAGCATTATCAAATTCAGAGAATAGTTCTGCAAATCCTGAAGATGGCCTGCAGCCCAAATCCTTATTTTCAGAAATGTCAGATTTTCTGGTTTCTTCTCAGAATAAGTCCTTTTAAAAGAAAGGTTTATTTACCTATCCTCAAGGAAGCATAGAAAGGAAGCAAATCAGAAAGCCAAGAAGATGCTGGAGATGGTGAACTACAGCTCTGAAAGTATTTTTTTCTAGATGCCTTCAAGGAAGATGAAGACACAAAGTCATCTTCTATTCTCAGCCACCCCTGTAAAAAGTCACACGGAATAATTCTGCAACAATAAAGTTGCTCTGATTTGCAATGAAGAAACTGCAAAGGCAACATAACAAGTCATCTCATGGCAGTCTGATCAGGTCTAATGTAATCCCCCTGACCACACTGGTTATCCCTCTGAACCCTTGTCATTCACCAGGAATGTCCTGCATCTCTCTGAGTGTAAGGCAGTGACAGTGGATTAGTGTCACTAGCTGAGGGACAAAATTGCCCTAAGAAGGCTAAGAGTCCAGCTATCATCTGTGGGATTGTTGAAATGAACAGAAACTGGATCACGCATGCAGAAAGAGCTGAGCTCCAAGACTGTTAGAGCAGTGTCATGTCTAAAGGCAAGTATTGTTTCAGATAAAATTTGTTCTATTTACTCGATTAAAAGCAAAATATTCTATGACCTTATATGACCAGAATGACAACCCCCGCTAAACATCAGTGTCTCTGTCTACTTTTCAGCCTTCCTGTTCTCCTGCAAGAGTTTCAATAGTGTTTGGTGTTTAAACAAGTTTGATACTCATGCCAGCCCCCATGTCATTTTTTTTCTGGGACAAGTCCAAAACCTATGACAGAATTGATGGTTCTGGTTCTGTTAAGAATCCACCAGGAGCTCATATCAAACTTCCTAGCTCTCCACTACCTTTCCCATATTGTGTCAACTGATGTAGCTTAAGGGAAGTACCAGGGCTTTACTGACATTTATCATACAGTAAGAGATGCTTAAGGGCTCCTTACCAGCAGCAAGGATAGATGTAAAACGTAAAGGGGAAGCCTAGCATCAGGTTGGGTATAAGCTGGCAGGGCGCAGCATGTTCAAACATTTGCTAATTACCAATGCATCTATCTCCCAGCAGAACTGGGTATTTGTTATCCTCAGGGCTGGAGGGCAACATTATTACTGCAGTGTTTTCTCACTGGGCTATCACACTGAGAGGTGGCAACATGTGATACGGCATTTTTAAGCAAATGATCCTGAATCTCACTTGATTCGTGAACAAATATGAAAACCGGTTCAATTCCACCTCAGAGATTTTGCAGGAGGAACAGGAACTGGGCAGTGGACTGAATTTGGTCTGTTGGGTTGACAGGGTTTTGTTTGACAGCGTCTCCTGCCTGCCAAAATATTACTGAGGTGCCCTGTTTGGAGCAAATCACCAGAGCATTACCCAGGGAATTTTCTGAAATACATGGTAGTGGAAATCAATATTCCATAATGAGGTGACACAGGAGTACAAGAAAACTGGCATGTTTGGTGTCTGAGAGAAATTCTGAGTAGTTGATTTCTCTGTTTTGGCTAAATTGTTGTGGATTACATGATCATATTCATAGGAACAGAGCACAGAACATCTTGGTTTGGGTAACCGTAGTTAAGTTCCCAAAAATGAAGACACACTGAAACAATACACAATAGGGCCTTATCTTCAGAGCTCCTGTACATCCATAAATTCTCTGCTGTGGGAGATAAGTGACACTTTTATTTAGATGTTAAGATCTGAGATTAATTTTATTCACTCAGGTATAAAAATATGAGCCACTGTGCTTGGATAGGTAATTAAAAGTGCTTGTGAGGATTCTTCTTGAAATGACACCCATTATGGCCCTCATCAAACAGAGCTCTCTGTTCTTGCTCTTTAGATAATATTTTCCCATTTGGTTAAACTGGGAAAGGTAGCAGAAAGTACTTTCCTACAGCCTGTTATCACCTGCCCTCATTTCCAAGAGTCCCATCAGTCAGCCTGTAAGCCATAAGGCTTCTCCTCCCTTCAGTGGATGTAATATACCTTCCACTTTTATTTATTTTTTTTTTCCCATTTCAGCTGAACTCAATGTTTTGCCATAAATTTGCATCCTGATCTTGCAGCTTACTTTCTGTGTGCACACTTAGCCCACCTGCCTCAAGAGACTGTGGCCCACTCCAGCCTCTCCTATGCCAAGAACCACTGACATATTAAAATTTCTAAGTCTTATTTAACCAACAGGGCAAGAAAAGTATTATTACTTCATCCTCTGGCTCTCAAACTCAAAAGCATTGCCCCACTAAGGAGTACAAGATACAATTTAAATATCTCCAAAATGGCCTTTTTGCCTAGTGAACTAATTGTAAATGCCTGATTTCCACAGACACAAGAGCAAACTACAAGGAGAAACTGAGGAACAATAGAAATAACCCTAAATTTGGGAAGAACTGTTTTATTTTGAAGAAAGAGCATGGGACAAGCAGCTCTTGGCAGCAACCAGTGGAGAGCAGAGACAGCGATTATTCACAAGAGCAAGGAAAGTATTGTGGGACTGCATTAAGGAGCAAAACTAGAAGGCATACAGGACACAGCAGAAGGAAAATGTGATCTGGACCTGTAAAGACAGAGGCTGCCAGCGAGCCTGTGGCCACTCCCACAGTCCTGAACCACGATGTGTGAAAGAGTGGTGAGCACAGTCCGATGCCAGTGAAGGACTCTGCTGGCCCATACAGCTTGGTGGCACAGTGTCACTCATGAGAAGTGTAAGAATCCATTAGCTTCCTGGGAAAACCACTCCTGCTAATGCATCCTGAAAGAAAATGGTCACATGAATGGAATGGAATGGAATGGAATGGAATGGAATGGTACTAAGATGCTTCTAAGTGTCTGAGGGATGCCGCAGGTTGATGTAGCACAAATAGTGGCAAATCAGACAAGCTGTAGAACATGCATATCCTCTGTGGGTCTGACACAGGGTGAAGAGCTGGAGAAAGTCTCCTGAAGCACCTTTTGAACATATGAGAGCTGCAGGTAGATGGAAAAGCCTTCCATGGGACAGAGAAATCCTGTGGCTGGAATATTTAAAACCAGGCAAAACAGTAGAAGAGGTATGATCCTTTATAAGCATATGGCAGGAGAAAAGGGAGCAGACAGGACCTCATACATATTTTCCATCTCTAGTTTTATAAGCCCATTTCCTATTTTGTTTTACCCTATGCCTGCATGTCATGTTCATAAGGAACTCTGCAGAAGGGTGACCCTACCAATATTTGCAAGATGTCACACCTATGTCTGGTGTAAAAAATAATGCCACCAGTGCTAGTACTAGTGTGCACTGGGGGCTCTGAGGACACTCAAGCTCTGGGCCAGAAGAAGTGGGACTTGGTAAAACCATTATTAGTGAGAGTTTTCAGCTCCGACTGTTGTTCTGAAAGGTGGAGAGCAGCAAATGTTTGAGCCTGAGTTTTGCTTCTGGGCCTGGGTGGTTTTGTGCCTTTGTTAATGAAGCTATTTAGAGTTCTTTAGGTCTCTGTACTTGCTCAGCCACCCTGTTTTTACTACAGAAGGCCTTAGGCTGAAGAGCAAGAGAGCCACTCACTCTCAGCTGCTCAGGATGAGGTAAATTCACCAATTTCAAGCAATAGGTTTGTCTGCCTATTGACTGGCCACAACTATTGAGTTCAGCCTTGAAACTTGTATTTAGAACCTAACTTTTCAATATAAGTCCTAAGTTTTGTTTCCATCTCAAGTCAAAAGTCATGCAGAATTCCTAAGTGTGAATAATTTACATTAGGAGATGGTGTGGCAACCACTTAGATTAAAACACTCAAATAAGTTCACCACCTCAAGGATGCTCAAAGCTCAACATGACCTGATCTTACTGCTAAGAATATTTTTTCTTTTTTCATTTTTTCCTTTTTTTTTTTTTTAGTAATTTCTCCTTCCTCTTTTCCCACTCCTTTCTTCTTTCCTACCTTTTCTTACCATTTACCTCCTTGCAATACAGTCTCCTCTCCTTGGTAGAAAGCCTTGTACAGAGCAGGATTCAGACAAGATGACCTGGAGTGGGCAGTCAGGCACTATTTTGGACAGTGCTTAGCCCGACAACTCTCTTCCTCATGTAGCTTTTTGTCAAGGCTTGCTCTGGATTTGATTCCCCCCAGCCTTCAGGACTGCATCCTGCCAGTTTGATATAGTGCAATGCCAATTATTTCAGCTGTGACATGTGAGGATAAAGTTGTGGGGGAGGAGGCTGAATAAGTCCCTGAGAAATCACAGTGGCCAGATCTTCAGGAGCTCTGAAGAAACTAATTCCCTTCAAAATCAATACTGCAATGCCATTGAGAAATCAAAGCAATGTACTTGAGTGAGAGCAGAGCTGAATATACCCATGAACAAGTGTCCTGATCACACACACCACGGTGCCTGATCCCCTCTCCCTTGCAATATTGCAAGTCACAAAGAAATTAATTGCAGTCCACAGGGCAGTGCAATCATAAAGCATGAGTAAATCAGTAGAGAATCAGGGCCGATAAAAATACACTCCCAGTGATCGAAACATTCTTTGCCACACCATTCTTTTCCTCATCTATTTTTTGTCTTCTTCTCTTCATGCTTAACTTCACTTTTCAGGCTTCCTAGCACTATGATTATTATTATCGCTATTATTATTATCATTGTTGCTTTGTGGGCTGAGAGTTGCAGATCTCAAAAATAAAGCAGATGTCAGCGGCTCTGAAGGATCCTATTCTATTACACAGCAGAACAAATGAGTATGTCAAGGAAGGGCTTTCCAATCTAACAAGAAAACAGCACAAACAGACACTAAATAAATAAATAAATAAACCCTGCGGGGACAGGCAGACTAGTTCTGATTAGATATTATGCTAACATGATGCCTACTTTCTACACTAACAGTGTTTTAATACATTTAAATGATACTGGGGAAATAAGTCATGAAATAGGAGAAGAAGTCTTCATGTCAGAAATGATTAAAATTATCCAAGGGGGCCAGACTGCCTCTCTCATGGAAATGTGGCTCATGGTGTGGGATTATGAATGTAGCCCAAACAGTATTTACATAGTGTGCCTGACTCCATCTCATTACCTTTGCCAATGATTGCTTTTCCTGGCTGCTGGAAGAGCAGTCCAGCTGGTGAGGGGGAGCCCAGCGCCAATGTCTGCACCATGGCAAAGTCTCAGCCTGCTGAGGTTCTGGGATGCCTCTGGGTTTTATAGGGATATGTCACAGGGAAATGCCCGAGCAGCCATAAGAGGGACCGGAGCCACCTGCCACACGGGTGCCCCTGCTTGATGCTTACAGTGGGTGCAGGCCCACCTCCTGCTTTCCTGCAAATGGACTGTGAGCCAGGCTGAGCTTTTTGGGAAGGCATGCTTCCAGAGCCAGGCTACATTCCTTAAAGTAGTCTCCCTCCAAACTTTCTGAGCAGGGACAAAACCAAGCCTTGCCTAACTCAACCTGTAGCCTTTAATCTTTCTCTCCTCCCCAGCTACCTGCCCATGCTCCCCCATTTCACAAAAAGGGAGATCTCTTTTCTCTTGGGGGATTTACATAAAGAGCCTGAATATACTTGTCAAGCTCCATATAGCAATGTTAATTTTGCTTGGGAAACTGCAGCCTTGGAAGACCCTCCATCTCCCGAGTCTTTGCAGCCCTAGTAAATGGCCATTTATTAGCTGCAGTCCATAATTTGCTTCCTTCTGTGACCCATCTTGTAATTTTCCTTGAGATGACAAGCTCTGAATGAAGAGAGTAATCATTTTCCAGCTATAGCATATAAAATATGGATATGGTCATGAAATCTTGAATCCATCAAAAAAAGCAAAGACTTTTCCTTTTAGAACCTAAGGCTCTAAGGTCCCTGGACTGGGCTGGAGCCTCCATACCCTGTAAGCTGCAGTCTGCTCAGGCACAGAGCAGTGATACTGATCTCAATTGCCAGTAACTTGATTCACTCTAGTGCTCCGACAGATGAGCTTTGATGAGCCCCACAGTAGCAGTTTAAGAACTTCCTGGTGACCCTCCTCCCATTACTCCCTTTGCAGAATTGGCAGATGGGAATGTGCATCCTCCTGTGGCTCTGGCATGGTGAAGTTTGGTGCATTAGCTTAAAAGCACTGAGACACTAGATGATGAACTGGAGACTTTCTGTCACAGGGGCAATAATTTGTAGCTAGTGGAGCAGGCAGACAGCTGGATATGAAAGTAGCCAAAACGGCCACAAAAAGTGTGGCTAGTTCATCTGTCAGTCCTGAGTAGTGAATCAAATTGCATTATCTTCTGCTCAATACTTCAGAGCAGCAGTTGTCAGGAAGTTCATACTCACTACACAGAGGGGGACAACTCACAACTAAGTCCTCATTTTAAGAGACTTGGAGAAAGTGAGCAGTGGAGAGATCTTACCTGAGAAAACCAGAAGAGGACTTCAAGACAGCCAAAAGTTTAACTTTATTTCTTTAAACCTGGACCCTGAATACAAGCAAACTATGGTCAATAGCAAGCAAGGTTGTTTACAGACTAAAACCAGCTCAGAGGTTTCATTTTTTTCTGGAACCAAGGACTCAGATATGCCATGCTTTGTAAATGACCCTGTGGAGACTATAACTACCACTAGTCTGTGGAATAATTCCCTTGGGAATGTTCTCCAAACACTGGGATCAGAGAATAACAGCATCAGCAGACCTGAGAACGTGAGCTTATTTGGTCTAGCAGAGCACCATTAGTTACTGCTCTATCCTAAGCCACTTCATGGAGGTAGGCAGGGGACTGTTCTTTTGTATAATAGCTCCTGACATCTGAGTCTTGGTGAAGGAAGGTTTGAATTGGCTTATAGAATCATAAAATGGTTTGGGTTCAAACAGACCTTAAAGATCTCCTAGTTCCAATGCCCCCACCATGGACAGGAACACCTTCCACTGGACCAGGCTGCTCAAAGCCCCATCCAGCCTGACCCTGAACATTTCCAGGGGTAGGGCATCCACAACTTCGCTGGGCAACATATGCCAGTGCCTCACCACTCTCAGAGTAAAGAATTGCTTCCTAATATCTAATCTAAACTTATCCTCTTTCATTTTGAAGCCATTCCCCCTTGTCCTGTCACTACACATCCTGGTAAAAAGTCCCTTTCCAGTCATTCAGTGAGTTTCTTGGGGCAACGGGCACAGCCCTGGCAGGGATATGAAAGACTGCTGAAGTGGAGCTACACAGAGCTGAACATTTAAGTACAATATGCAGAAATGGAAACATCTTCCATCCCACAGCCTTCAACATCAGGCACTCTTCACCTCCTAGAAATTCATACACTTGCTAAGCCATATGGGCTTTCAAGTGCTTTACAGCATCCTACTACAACTCCAGTCTTATTAAAAATCTTGTCAGTAACTGTGAACGATGAAATTGTGACCCATCAAAATGATGCAAGATAGTTCGTATCTCATAGAATTTTGACCTCAGTACTCTTCATACACATTCATACTTCTCTGCGTCTAACACTCTCCAGGCACAGTTTCAAATTCATCTCAACACCATGAGGGCTAGAAGCACTTTTCTAAGGGGATGCTGTAATTTTACATAATCATGACTCCAGAAAAAATCCAGACTCCCTAACTAGGTATGTCTCATACTAACCCTGCAGACATGAACACAGAGGCCACATAGGAAGGAGTAAATTAGAATGTGAATTAAAACATGAAATATCCTAGACATGCAATTGCTTTGCTTTATTTATTTTATCTTTAATTGAAGCCCTAGAGTGGACTTTTCTTGAGAAGACAAGCAGAAAATCTGGAACCTGAGAAGGACCTAAAGAAGCTGCCTTACAAATGTGCCTATCTGAATTCGTATGTATACATATATCTAACGAGATACTGCCCTAGGATGTTTCAGTAGAGCCCCTATAAGCATCAAGCATTGTCATACATACAAATAGAAATGGTCTGAGTTCATGAGGAAATCCTGAAAAGATAACACAGGTTATTTTGTCCTTCAGGAAGGCTGTGTTTTTCGCTTGGACTGACTCCTCACCATCCAGTCCTCTTGTTAAGACTTCTGCCATTCAAACAAGGGACCACCCAAATAGGTAGTTTTGAGAATAGTTTATGATGAACAATAACAAATAACAGCATGGGGAAACAAAAGGGAAAACAGGGGGTCAAGGCAGGAAGGATAACAGTGTCCAATGGACAAATTTCATATTGAGAAAGATACAAGGAAATGTGTCCAAGAAGAGGATGCAAAACCAACTCTAGAGCCCACACTAGAAGACAGAGTTCAAAACTGTGGGAATAGAAGGAGAGGAACATCCAGCAGTTAGTGACCTAGCTGGTTTAAGTTCAGAGAGAATCTCAAAAATCAGGACACCAGTGCTGCATAGCCTCAGTGAAATGGAGAAGGTGGTCGATGGAAATGACTGAAGACACAGAAGACCCAACACCACCTTCCACATGCTCAGGACTGGAGAACAAGAGCTCTAGAAGTTGAGGGAGAACCAGCTGTTGGAGGACATTAAGCCTGCACAGGGATGGAGCCTAGGATATGGTGTATGCCTCTGTGGGAAACGAATGGCTTTTCAGACACCTGATTGTATTCCCTGGAAACATTTCGATAGGAGAAACAATTTGTTAGGCCTGAATGACTTCTTGGAATAAATCAATTTTCCTCCTTTACCAGGAACGACCATACAACTCACAGAAGCCAGCATGAAGCCAGCATAAAGCCAGTTACAGCTGGCCTAAGCTATACAAGTAGAAATAAAATGGTCTTGAACATGCCACATGCTGGTGAAAACCTTCCTGCTCATTCCAGGAGATGCTGATACTGGCCATGGCTGGGGAAAAGACACCAAACTAGGCAGGATATCTGGTACCTCCTGTGAGGCCATTCTTACCCTGCATGTAAGGTAAGAAAAGCATGGCAGCTTTTCTTCACTGGTCAACTGGCCTAAGCAGTCCAGTAATGATCACTGGGTTTTGTTCTACAAATTCTGCTTTCAAGTGAAGAAAAGAAGCCTGTGGGCTGGGGTGCTTGGCACCAATAGAAGGAGAAACATCTGCTTATGGAATGCAGGTGGCTGCAAAATCTTTTTTTTTTTCTTTTTCTATTTTTTTTTCCTTTTTCATAGGAAAGAGCATTCCCCATGGCTACACACACAGACATCAGATTTAAAAATAGCCTAGTTCCACCTCGACTGTGGGTGAGTGAAAGACAGAAGACAGATGCATTGGCTGCCAGCTAGACTTGACATCTACTTATTCTTTCCTCACCCTGGCAGCCAGCAGTTGCACACATGTGCACAGGTAAGGTCCTCAGTGGCAAAGCACACGGTGTCTGCCTCCCCCTCAATTCACTGACTGCTGCATGCCAGCCATCTGTGTCTGGGAGCCACATAAACCCACGCTCCCCATTTAGTGCATCAGGCATGTATAAAAATCACCAAGTTCCTCCTATTTGTCCTACTTAATTCACAAATTCCTCACTTGTCATTTATGTGTGGGGATTGCTATCGAGTTCATTGCAAAGGTTAACACATCTCTGTTTCTGGCTTGTTTTGTTAACTCCTTTAGTGCTTGATCCACATGGACACTTTCCATGGCTTCAACCTATATAATGATTGTGTGTGCTTGTGCATGACTGGTCTCACTTTCAGACCTTGGCCCAGGTCAATTAAAGGTGATCAGTTTCAAGGAACAGGTCTTGGTCTTGCTTCCTTCCTCTTACCTAGACTGCAGGAGATTCCTCCTCTTTTTCTTCACTGGCTTTAATCCACCCACTGTTTATGCTTCCAACCAAATTCATTCATTGAAAACATAAGGCACTACTGCCCACATACTCAATGCCACTCTTCATGTGCTCATCAGCAATATAAGCCACAGTAATTCAACAAACTTGGCTACTTTATTTGCAAACATGTTTACAAGCATCTCTTTATTCATTTACCTAAATCACATGGCTCACAGAGAAGTCCTTTCCATGAGAAACTATGGATGCTGAAAAGTCACATGCATTCAAACCACAACTTGACAAATTCAGAAAAGGAAAATTCATCCAGTGCATTAAACTTTAATTAACTGGATATCAGGGCACTATTTGAGGGCAGTATCACCGTAGTTTTATGTTATTCTTACAGGTTTCCCTTTTGGCAATGCTGAAAACAAGATACCTTTGGTCTAAGCCACTGTGGACATTCTTAGGTTTTTACATGTGTTTTCCATAACTTTAGTGTGATATGATTTCCTAATAAACCTGTTCCAGGAGCATCCAGGCTGCATTAGGGTCTTACAGACACACTGTAGAGCACAGTAAGTATTTCTAGTTCTACATTCAGAGCTTGGCATCACATTTCTGGTCCAGGAAGATGGACAGGAAGAATGGAAAATATCCCATTAGCAGAACAACCTTAGAAATTGAACAGACTTGGTCTCTTCTGCATAATGACAAGGCATTGAATCTTGCTCAGTTTAACAAAAAGAAGGCTGCAGAATTGATATGGCCACTACTAATGCATACTGACCTAGGAATGACCAACAGATGTCTGGGTTTACTCAGGCATGTCTTCTCTTTCTGTCTGAAATGTTTGCCCAGGTGGAATTTTCCCATTTGTCCAAAATTCCCAGACATTTGACCTGAACAGCAGCAATAACTGTAGCTATGCTCCGCATGACCAGAAAGTCCAAGCTAATAACTGGTGCATGCAGACATATCAGCAGTACAGCACACATGCATGTATCTGTTTACAAAATCCCACCTAAACCTGACAACACAATAAAAGAGAACTCTTAATCCAGGAGGCAAGATATAAGAAAATCCCACAGCTGGATGCTGAAGGTGTGTGCATACTCATTTTTCATATCGGTGTTTTGAACAGTGGAGAGAAACAGCTGGTGGAGTAACTTTCCAGGCATCATTGGGAATCCTCCACCACCATCAATGTTTAAACCATTAATGGGTATTATTTCTCAAAAATGCTCATAAAGGAAATGAAGAGGGAAGTCCTGTAGCCTTCATCCTGCAGGGAGATGCTCACAGTGGTCCCTTCTGCCTTTAAAAACTCATCATCCTCCATTTCTCAAAATACCCTTCTCTCAGGAGAGCTGTGAATACTCACTGACATCACAAGGATGATCTTTGGAGAAATCAAGGCAATGTGGCAGTGAAGGGGCATGACCACTCTCATGAGCACACCTGGCTCTTTACAGTGGCAGCTGGATATTAATGCCATGTCTCCTCTAGTCCAACAAGCAAAGGAAGAGGCTGGAAGCGGAGACCAAGAGACATAACCCAAAGGCTGCAATCAGACAAAAAGGAATAGGATTTTGTCCAAAAGCCATACATCTCAACTGGAGACTACTGGTTTAAACATAGCAGCCACTCCCAGGGAAGCCACACTCATGTTTGCGATGGAGCAGCTGAGGGTCCTGCCTGTCCCACAAACACTGGCAGACCTCAGCCAGGGTGAACTCACATCCAGACCTGGTGGCCCTAGTACCTCTGTTCATGGGACACTATTTTTTCCCCCTTACCCAGTTGCAGGCTGTTCCTGCCAGCAGCCTCAAAGCTCCCGACCTGTTATTAAAACAGACTCAGAGAAAGTAAACATGACCAATGGAAAAACAAAAAATATCACCCAAATGTCTAAGGAAACCATGAGCTACATCCAGCACAGATTTTTCAAAAGGACAAGGATTTTCATGGCTCAGCGTTCTAATTTGTTTGACCGTTTATTTCCAAGGAACACATCCAAGAGTGACAAGCTCCATTTATTTCAATGGGCAGCATATGCCAGCAACGTGAATGGCGTACGCTATAAAAGAGAATGGATGTTCTCAAGCATCCTAGAAAGCTGTCCTTTCAGCAGACAGAGGACATGTAGGTAATGGAAGTGCAGCTCTGCTCTGACAAGCAACACCATAAAAGCAGCATCCTGGGTTCTTGTGTTTGATGTCTCCCCACAGCAGACCTGAGAGATTTGCTCAAGCTGAAAGTGAAAAATTATTACCTAATATCTGGCCCAGTGCTGGAGAGAGCAGTTGGATTCTTTCATTGTTCTACTTTTCCAGGCCAGAAGGACATCTCCTTGGGACATATGGCCACTTCAGGGTGTTAATGCTTCACCCTTTTAGACTTTTAGAGGCTATGCACTAACCCGGATTATTCTCACAAATGACACCACCTTCAAATAATCGTCTGATGTGAATATGAGATGTTCACTCAAGAAAGTGCCCTATTGTCATAAAATACCATCACATGGCAGCACTGTTTTCAGTCTTGTCTCTTTGTACTACATCCTGAAGACAATCCTCTTCTGAATCTTGCCTTTCCAAAGTCTGATTCCACCAAAGCCTGAAAAACCGTGAGTTGTGAGTCTCTGTCACAAATTCAGTACCACCTATAACTTGATATTGTTTGGTGGCCTGTGACACTTTACTGTAAGTCTCACAGGAGTGGGCAACTTTTATTGGCTATCATTAATGAATTAACTAATATTAGTTCTGTGTTAGGACTTACCCAGGGAGCAGTCTAGTTCATAAGGTTTTACTGGCTTGTCAGCAAGCCCTGGAAGTCAAAATAGAATTATTTCGTCTTGCTTTTCAGTGAGATGGCCCCAACAAAGGCTGGGTGTGGCCTTGTTCATACTGAGTCTTTGGACACCTTTCATTCTCATTAAACTTAAGAGGTTGCTGGCAAGGAGCAGTGTGAGCTGCAGTGCTGTCCAGAGGACACTTCCCCTTCTCCTGTACCTCCAGCCAGGCAACATCTCAAGCCAGGTAAAGAAGAAGAGATGTTCATGACTCTCTTACAGACCTCCAGCATGGCAAAATGAAATCCCGAATTCTCCTTCAGGAGATTCATGTCCACCTGTGCTGCAAGGCTCACTATTCTGGATTTAGTCTGCAATAAGGCCTCAGCCGTACAATATCCCTGGATGCCCATTGTACAGACTGGAGACCCTTGTTGTGAGACTGTTTTTCCTACTCACTTTCTCTTCAGCAGGTGCAGCTTGTAGGCTGAAGTTCCACCTTTTATGGAGAAGCCAAATCGATGCTGTTTGTGCCATTGAGGGCATCTTTGAAACCGTGTGGGAATCTTAGCTGGTCTTGATGCCAGTGAGGTGCTTGCTTAGTGAAGAGGCCAAGCACAGACTTGTGGCTGGCTCTGTGTGTATTTGGGGATATAAATCATAAGGTGGCTTTGCATCTATGCAGCTTCTTTTGGGACCGTACTGATTGCCAACATGCAGGTCTCCATTTGCTGTGAGCTATTTCCTAGGGAAAAGACAAAAAGAGCTTGAGAGAGACCCATAGTCATCCTTCCTTTGTCAAAGTGGAACTTCTGGTTTCCATCAAATGCACTTTTGTCCCTCAATTTCTGATTGTTTCTGGTGACTTCTATGCCTGGGCCAGTTGGCCTCATGCATGTTGAGCTCTCAAAACCAGCCTCTTGCTCCAGGTGTGAGTCCTGAGAGACAGGAGAGCTCTCTGCTGCGAGAATTTGGCCCTGCTTCTGGGCTTTGGGGCTTTATTTGGTCAAAGAAGAGCCAGGCTGTCAGCTCCAGCATTTCTGACCAGCTTTTTAAGGCTATGGATACAGACTACACCCTGTGTCTTGCACTGGATGTGAGAAGATTTGCAGTATCCCAGCAGAGAGGTTTGGGAAGACATCCCAGGCCTAGCATGCCCAGGGCAAACTGGGATCCTCTAGATTTAACACATCTGGTAGTGGAGCAGTGGGGTAATCGAATCCCAGGGGCAGTAACCAGTGCTTTGCGAGGTGTCAAAAATGTTCATCATAACTGAACAGCATTGTGAAGCAACTGTGTGGTCTTTTCCTGAAAATTAAAACTAAAAAGCAAGCCATATGATGACAGCATCTGTAGCAGAGAGCAGGGTGGCTTGCATGAATTAGCAGCTTCCTGGCTGTTATCTGTGGCAGCCTTAGCCAGCTACTTATTCCATCACCTGCATCTTCTGTGGGCTGAGGCCTCAGACTTACACCTTGGGGAGCACTGCAAGCCAAAGCCCCCAGCACTGAGCCACAGTCAAAAAACAGCTGGAGAAGGTCTCCTTCACAGCTTTCTTATTGAAGTCCGGGAATGGTACCTTGGGTTTTGGAATGTGGAGCATGGTGACCTTGAACTGCTCAGATCCTGATCTCCAAAGAGCACCAGTGAAGGTTACCAGTAAGGTGGGCTGACTGGGGATGTGCCACAGCCTCAGTGACTTGCATCTGAATCTTCCTGGCATGTCCCACTGCAGGCAAGGATACCTTAGCCAAGAATCTTCAGAAGCCCTGCTGAGATCATGTTGGATATCCATGGAACCAGTGCCAGTATGTGGGGTCAGAGCAAGTTATAGCCTCCTGCTGCCTTGGAGACTTGTTATGGGTAGGGGAAGAGAGACAAATCCCCAATTTTCTGTGGGAGAAGTGCTCATTAGGATCCACTTTCAGGCATTTCTTTCCCTAGTGGGTCAGGTGTCACGCAGGAGGGTTATATTCTGTGCAACAATATCCATCATTAAAAAAAAAATAGACAAAACCCAAAATTACTCAGGTATGTTACTCATTCTTGTTAAGGTCCTGTAAATAATATCAAGTGCAGAAACTCTCCCCTTTCAGAGATCTTCCAGCCTGTTGCATATGGATGACCCTCAGGGATCCCTGCGTCTTCCTGCCACCTCTCTCCCATGCTTCCTGCTGATGGGATCTGAACCACCTACTGAGCTGCTGGTGAGTAGCAGAATCAGTTCTGCTCTGTCTTACGCACCCCTTCTGCTGTCCCTTTTTGGGGGCTCCAAAGGGAGCCTACCAGTACAGGCTCCTGGCACATAAAAGTCCCCATGGAAGAAGATGACTACACCCAGAAAAGTGGCTGTGGCACCCATTTGAAGGGATCTGCAGGGAGCGTAATGGGGATCAGAGCAGAGAAGGCACTGCCATCTGGCAGGGGCTGGAGCAGGGTGACAGCAAGAGGAGTCACTTTGGTCACAGGCATCCCCTGACTCAGGCAGGAAGGGGCCTGGCTCCATCCAGTCTCTTGAGAGCAGAAAAGCCACAGACTCATGGCTGACTCCCTCGCTTCATTGTCTGTGCACTGGAGCAGGGAGGGCAGGAGGCAGAGGGAATGAGGCAGCCTTTCTGTCCCCCTGGCTCTGACAGGTCCATGCCTGCCACGCACTGGGATTGGGGGTGGGTGGGAGACAGGGCAGGGGGATCACCAAAATAAAAGAACTAAGAAACCAGTCTGATGATTCTCCACAAGCAAGTATACATGATGCAAATTGAAGTTTAAAGCTTATTTATTAGCTTACATGCGAAATGCCAGCGGTGTTTTTCTAGATCAGTGGGTATCCAATATTTGGGCGGGGGGAGACGACGGCAGTGGGAGCGAGCATGGCTAGAGACTGTATATCCAGAGGCTAGGGTTTATATCATGGGCTGCTCTCGACTGTTATAATTTGTGGCACAGATTCAGTGAGAATCTGATCTGCTGAAAATATTTGGGCTGTGAAAACTCCCACACTGTGACAGATGTCAAGTCCAATTAAGTGACTCGTGTCCAGGTTTCTGTCCAATAGGCTTTCCCATTAAATACCAATTTAAGAGGGAAAAAATGCCGCCCCCTTTTCTCCGAGCCTTTATCTCTTCCGACCATCTCTAGGCGAAACCCTTTGGTACCAGAAGTGGAGCCACACGCATCTCTGCTCCGTCTGTCTGTCTCGCCCCTGCCACCTTCCGCACCCCTCCTTGGCTTNAGGGAATAATCCCGGACGGTGCCGGTGTTGTCGCCGCATCCCTTTTGTTATTTATCGCGGTCGGGGAAGAGGAGGAAGAAAAGCGGGGGAGAGGGCACTTTCCTCCTCTAAAACCGACCGGCCGAAGCCGCCGGTGCGCTGAAGCCGCTGCCCCGGACAAACGGGCGGAGGAGGACTTTGATGGGGAAACGCTTTTTATCCCCTGATGCATCGTAAGTAACTTAAGTTGNAACTGCACTTTCTTTTTATGCGTGTGAGCGTACCTTGTCCTGCACCGCCGTTATCTCTCACAGCCGCTCCGAACCCGCGCCGAGATTTTCGTTTATTTCGTTTTGGTTTTGTTTTTCAGCGCTCGCATATTTTCCTTTATTTTTCACCCGAAAAGATGCAGGAGGAGTTAGGAAGCTCAGGGACGGATGGGGGTTTCGTTTATCCTTTTTTTTCTCCCCTCGCCAGTTCTTGAAGGACCAGAAGAAGAACTAAACCAAACATTCATTTTCCGACGGCGTCTCCCCCGCTCCTGCCCCT
This sequence comes from Hypocryptadius cinnamomeus, assembly GCA_013400635.1. Lineage (NCBI taxonomy): Eukaryota > Metazoa > Chordata > Aves > Passeriformes > Zosteropidae > Hypocryptadius > Hypocryptadius cinnamomeus. The sequence continues at coordinate 38,388 of VYZP01033722.1, forward strand.
CTGCGCCGGACCGGTGAATTAACAAAACCTCACGNATTTCCCATCTCTGGAGCGCTGGAGGCCGCGGCGAGGGATGAGATCTGTCTTTCCCCATTCGAGCAGGACACTTTTTCGCTCGTAATTAATTTTATTTGATTTTGATTTTTTAATTTTTCCATGCTCCGCTCCCGAAGGGTCATTTGAACTGTAAAGGAATCGCCGAGGGGGCGAGGGGACCTGGAGAGAGAGGCTATCCAAACGACTCCACCGAGGTAAGCTGCCTTAACAATCGTTAACAATATCTTTCCCTTTAGCAAGTAGCAGGGGGCATGGGTTTACTGTAATAATAATAATAATAATAATAATAATANGAGGGAGCGACGCATTGTTACCCCGACCCGCGGCGTGCCTGTGCGGCGGGCCGCGGCGGAACAAAGCCGGCAGCGCCGCGCCGGGCTCCGCGCCCCGGGCTCCGGGCTCCGCGCCCCGGGNAATAATAATAATAATAATAATAATTTTAAATAGACAGGGGCGAGGGGGGAAAGAGCCGCTTTACAGATCAGCTCGCCAAACCCCACCGTACAGATAAATCCAAATCAAAGCGAAAAATTCAACACACACCGGTAGAGAAACCTTTAAGCAACTTTCTTCAGGAACCACCGCTTTAATTGCCCATATTCGTACAATCGCCCTGCAAATCCTGCCTCTCTAACGTGTTTTTTGCATAAGCCCCCTCGCTTGGATGCCAGTTGAAAGGTGGTTTTAAACCCTTCCTCTGTATCTTTTTGCCCCACGAGATCACAGATACCTGACTTGCGCGCTAACGGGTTTTTCCCCCTACCCCTGCCTTGTGGGCCTGATTAACGCTCCTTATTAAAAATCGAAGAGGAAGCGTTTCCGACGGCCCTGGCAAGAGATGGCCCTTTCCCAGAGAAGGAAGAGCTCTTCTCTCCCACTCCCTGCGCACCCCGGGGAGCGCTGAGCCTCGGCCCCCGGCGGAGCCCCTCTGCCCCGCCACGCGTGCCCCGCGTCTCGCCCCGTTGGGGGAGGCTTGGCTCTATCCCTGCCTGGGGAGAATTCCTCTTGCCCATGTGGTTGTTATTATTATTATTGCTAACAACAGCAATAATAATAGTTTATTTTACCCAACCGGGTCTGAGGCCCGACTGGGACTTTCCCTGGAAACTTTATGTGGAAATACTTTGCAGTCTTAATTCGGGAGAAGGGAGGATACGATGTTCCCTCCTCCGTCGGGCTCGCTCCCCACCTCGCTCGACACCCCAGCTGCACACACGCACGCACACACACACACACACATTTGTGTCCAAGGTTATTCACT